>JAUZND010055932.1:0-18809 GCA_034780555.1 Coelogynopora nodosa
AGAGAGAAGCTTGACGAGCGAGTTCCGGAGACGGGTCTGGGAGGTAGCGTACAGATTATATTGAAAGCAGCCGAGTCAGGACAGAGAATAACGCTTGTAGTGTGAGTGGGGGCGGGTGAGACAGTTGGCGGACAGGGGGTGGAACCGACAGACGATGAAGAATCTTGATGAGGCGGATGTCGAAATTGTGGAAAAACAAGAGATACAGAACTATTATCATTGAAATTGAAACTTAGTTTATCAAACAAACTTTATACATACACATTTCAAATATATAAAATTGAGACTCTGTAACTTTGCTTGATTAGTAAATGTTTGAAATGTCACTCACACATATTACAGACTTCTACACCGAACAAATTTTCCATTATTCGTATAATTACAGATAGAAGATAGTAAAGTTATTCTATACACAGACAAACATACCTCACTCCATATATCGGCTACCATCAGCATCTCAGAATTGCCAATTGCCAAAAGAATTTAATCATCATCCACGACAATCCCTTCTTTCTCCGTGAAGATGAAGGATCCAAAAATGCCCTTCTCGGCAGCTGACCCAAGAATAAAATGTTGGTTTTTATTAATAATATACACACAAAAAAAATTAAAAAAAGCAAAATTTAATTCATTCGATATATTAAATTATAAATACAATTACAACGCAAATGTAATATGAAAAGATCAATAATTTGAAAAAAACATCAGTCGAGTCAATAATTCAGTTAAACTGCTCAAAACGCTCACCATTATGATCAATGCATTGCTGCCATCGTCCCGCCACACTACGACACACCTTTTGGCACATGTCATTATTGATAGCTTGCATCTGTTCTTCAATAACGTGTCGAAGATGTTGGATATTTCTTGGGTTCTGTCTGAATACTAAGTCTTTGAGCATCCCCCATATGAAAAAAATCTGAAGGAGTTAGGTCAGCCGACCGAGCTGGCCACTCAATCGGCCCACGTCGACCTATCCAACGATCGGTAAATGTTGCATTCAGCCATTCTCTAACAGCTGTTGCATAATGGGGTGGTGCCCCATCTTGCTGAAAGAAGAAATCTTTATGATGTTGTACTCTGGGATAAAATTGCGTTTGTAGCATATTGAGGTATCGTTCTCCATTAACATGCCATTCAAAGAAAAAAGGACCAATGAGACCTTCGCTCGAGATTGCTGCCCAAACAGTGATCCCTGGCATGTTAACTTCTTTTTCAAGAATGATGTGAGGGTTTTCAGCAGCCCAATAAACGCAATTGGGCCTATTGATGTGACCGTTCATTTCAAAACAGGCTTCGTCGGACCACCACACGTCCCTGTCTTGTACTGTTCCGTTATTACGAATCTTTTCCAAAAACAGTTCAGCAAATTCTAATCGCTGGTCAGCATCTCCGTCATCCAGAGCATGGAAGAGACGTGGAACATATAAGGGAAAAGATAGTTTTTCTTTAGTAAATTTTTAACATTTTATCTACTAATCTCGAGTTCTAAAGAAAGACTAAGTACATAATCAATAAATAAAACTACAGAAGTTTTACAGGGTGGCGGCAACATTTTCTAAAAATAATTATTGCATATATATTTTTCATAATAGAACACCTTAATTAAGTTAAAGAAATTCTATGTTATTATGACAAACACGAACATAATTAATTATAATGTAAATTGATACTAAAGTAAACTATCAAGTTATGTCACAGAAAACAAATAATTAATCTGCGATGTGGTATATAATAAGTAAATGACAATCATAATAAGTAAATGAGGAGCACGGAGTCAGACGACACTTGAAGCGATTGACAGACCACCTGTGCTTCTCAAAAGTTGAATAGCCCTAATTGACTAGTCCCGTTTTCAGATATTTGGACAACACCAAGCATTTTTGCGTAAAGTTAGCAAATAAGCTTTTCTAAGGCGATTTTGTGTGCTGAATCCATTTCTGCTGTTTGCCAAACTGTATCTCTTACGGTTTTTTGTTCCTAGAATGAGAAATCCAAGATGGCCGCCATTTTGAACATTAATTGGTATACAATCTCGAAAACGAAAGCATTTAAGCCCTATAAATGTATTACCAATATATATAAACCCACCTCCAATCTATCTAAAAACATATTTATTTTTGCATTTTAGTGCTTCTAATGTATAAGCCACTAGCAAAATATTTAAAATGGCCGCCATTTTGAATGTTTAGGATAATTGGTTATATCTCAAAAATCAAAACCTTTAGACCCTATAAAAGTGTTAACAATAGATAGAAACCTACCTCCAACATTTGAAAACATAATTATTTTTGTATTTTAGTGCTTCTATAAGCCACTAGCAAAATATTTAAGATGGCCGCCATTTGAATTTTTCATTCTAATTGGTTATATAGCGAAAATGAAGGCTTCTAGCCCCTATAACCCACCTCCAATTTTTGCGTGAAAGTTAGCAAATAAGCTTTTCTAAGATGATTTTGCGTGCTGAATACATTTTTGCTGTTTGCCAAGCTGTATCTCTCAAGTGGATACCGCCAGACGGACAAATTCCAGATGGCCGCCTCATTATGACAACTTTAAAATTTAAATAAAATTACTACAAAGCCATAGTACATTAAATATTTTATTGATATTATTTTATCTAAAGTAAAAACAAACATAAATCCAAAATGACCGACAAAACATAAAAATAAACAATTATTAAAAGTAATGGAATCATTTCAACATTATATGAAAAGTGCCTTTGTGTTTTACATAATGTCATTGTTGGGTACATTGCTGCAATCGTCATCACCGCTTCTACATTTGCATGCTGCTGTGCAACGCAACAGCGATTTTTTGCAATTGCAACGTGCACTCATGCATCTCTTGACGCAGTTGCATGTGATCAATTCCACACATGAGTCTGGTACTGGAGGTAAGGACATCACCGTTGGCACCAATGAGGCATCTTCCATCCCATCGTCTCTGGTTGAGGTAGTGCCCGGTATTGCTCATTTGCCTGAAGCCACACAGCTGCTTGGTAGTGAGCTCTTTGTATGTGGAACGAAAGGGCATCACCAGTTGGAGGAAGAGACTCCGGAGCACTAGACTTCAAAAACATAATTTCACGCGCCTTGTTGACTGTTTGGACGTGGGGTACATTGTACAGCTTACAAATGAACCATTCAGCCTTCTTTGCTGTCGCGTCATCGAGTTCACCGTGACCTAGACCTTCCAGAAGATAAGAGTGTTCTTGAAACACTTTCCAGCAAGTTTTCTTTCCATGCCCGAAGAGGTATGAAGTTGTATCACTACCAGTGATCGCGTGAAATGCTGTAATGGATTCCATCTTATCGTTATCAAAAGCAATCCGTTCCACAATTGTTTGTACAGGAATATACTTCCTGTTTGCAGCTGTTCCTGCCTTCAACCAAACCTTCTCACTGGGTATTTTGTGGAAATGTGCAAGCAGTAATACCAGGACATCTGTGTCACGTATAGCTAGCACAATGCTAGATGCCTAATTTTCCGTACAATGCAGTCTGCCTTGTTGTCAGGGTGTGCCATGAAAGTATCCCATTTTGCTGGGAGTGGAACATTCCTGCCTTTAATCATACGTCGGATCGCCACTGCTCCTTGACCACGTCGTGTCCGTTTTCCCTCTTTGATAGACTTCTCGTAGTATCTGTCGAACACGACATCAATTCGTTTTAACAGTGTCCCACCTTGAAGAACAGATCCAATGAACACGTCAGCTAGGTCTCCAAATGTGGTTGCTCTGGATGGTTTCCCAATGGAACAAATCAATGCTTGGCTATCAATTATGAGTGTTGCTGTCTCCCCAAGGTCTGCAGCGCTTATACTTGGAGGACATTGTATTCCTGAAGTGAGTACTTGAGCCAAATCTTCTTTTTATCCAGATCGAAGTCTACCGTTTGTCTCAGCTAGAGCCTGGGGGCTGTCAGAAGTTCATGCATCTGTACTTCTGGCAAGTTTACACGTCGGCCACTTTCGTAGGCAGTGAGCAGGCGCTGAATAATTTTCCTATCTGCTTTGATGGACTTTTCGATACCTTTCTGGCTGGAATATTTGTGTTTCACTTCAAAGAGCGAAGCAAATGTAAGTGCCTTGTTTTTGGACAGAGGATTTCGGAACTTGACCTGTCTTGGTTCTGGAGCCATGAACCTCTCTTGAATGAAATTGTTCAACTTTTCCTGTCCTTTTGAATGCACACCTAGTAGGTCGTTTTCAATTTCCTTTGTGACAATGTCCTTTGTTGCAATGTTCTGCAGATCGTCACATGTCTCATTTGAGAATAGATTGAATGACTTCAGTGCTGCCAGAAGACTGTCCTCATCACGGCTGTCTTGTGTTTGCCTTCCTATGAAGGACTCATTGTGCGAGTAGTCATCATCATAATTCAGGCCGTAAACAGCTCTTGTCTCGTTGGAAATATGCGACCGTAAATTGTAAGAGAGCGCCCATCTATTCAGGGCAGATGATGTTTTGGTTATGCCTATAATTCCGCCTCTCTTCTTTCCGGTACCATTCAGCCATTCTTGACTTTGGTCGGGATCAAACCTGATTGAACGTTAGGTTGGTAAGCTTTACTAAAAAATTTCCAGCATCGAATTCTCTCTTGACTACTGGAGGAAGGTTGTGCATTTCATTTATATAAATTGTGCCCCAGCGTGTATAGTTAGGGTGATCGTATCTCATGAAGTACGGAAGCATTCTCTGAAAAGCATGCAAGTGAAGTTTCCAATTGCCTTCCCTCTGTAAGTACAACATGGTGTTGTCCAAGTTGTGTTGTAATGTGTTTATCTCTGAACCAACGTATGGAGAGTATCAAGTTCATGGGCTGGGGTCTGGATAATTGGTATGTAACCAACACTCGTCATTTCAGGATTGGCGCTAAAGTTGCTTCGGTTAAAATGCGTCCAGCCTGGCTTGATGGCCACATTTTGTTGTTTCAGGAAAAAGTCATGTTTTTGCCAATGGCTTGAGATGTTAATGGATTGTCATTATTTGATTCGTTGTACCATTCTTTGTTGATACCCTCAGTTGCTCTAGGTTGTAGTCTTCCTGTCACCACTGCAGCAGGTAAAAGCTGCTCCATGACCGCTTCGGGACCTCTTTGTCATTCAGCGCTCTGTGGGGCATGGAAACTGTTTTTGCCATCAAAACTGCTGTCGTTGATGTCAATGTTGTCACACGTGAAGTGGACGAATCTATTTGGTACAAAGTTTGGTGGAATCACTGCTCCTGTTTCTGCATCCGCTATTTTCAGTGTACTCTCAGCCAGTGATGTGTCAATCTGCAGTAGTTTCTTGTAACTTATAATGTGTCCAGCTTTGTGAAATAGTTCAACAAGTTGTTTAGATCGTGTAGCTTGGTGTAAAGTGCTGGCAAGCCCAAGATGTTTAGGAGTACAGTGGTTACCTCCAGTGACGTTGTAAACAAAGTCTTGTGGAATACTAAGAACCCTTGCTTGACTTTCATCCCGTCTAGTATCGTGTGTATCGTTGTCTGGGTCTGCTTCCAAAAGACTCTGTCCACCAAACATCAAACGAATGAACATAAAAAGACTATTTGGGACGCAAGATATCATTTCATCTTCATTGACAACAAATCCTTTGTATATGGGATGTGCCAGTATATCACTTCGTAGTCTCAAAGCAACATAAATCATCTCAATAAATTCTTCGGGAGCCTGATATGTTGGTATCAGCGTTGGTTCCTCCTCTTCAGAGTAATTTCGAGAAAGGTACAGTACTGTGCAAATTAATTGCAACCTCTTTAACAACGTGCAAATTACGATAGTATTATACTTTCGAAATTTCCAATTACGCTAATATTAGATTTTGGAAATTTCAAATTACTCTAAATTTAGATTTTGGAAAATACAAATTAAATTCTAATATAAAATTTAAATTATTATTAGAAAATCCCGTTTTCTCCACGTCTGTTAGTGCGGCTCCAACATGACAGATACACCTCAAAATGTTCGTGACCTGGTCATTCACCAACTTATCCAAGGCATCAATCAAGCGGAAATAGCTATTTCTCTAAACCTCAAAAAGTGGACAGTAAGCCGAATGAATCATCAGCAGGTATCGCACAACTGCTACAACTTTTGTAACACGCACAGGGCGTTGTGGACGCCGACGCATTATTGGTCCAGGAGCTGCAAGTCGTCTTGCTCGTGCCTCCCTTGGCGATCCACGCCTCACATCACGCCAGCTACAGCATGAAGTGGGTGGGGTGGTCATGCAGGCACACTCCAACACCCTTAGGCACAGTTTGCTGCACAGTGGCCTTGTCGCCCACCGCCCACGCGCTGCAGCAGCTCTCACACCCAACCGCAAGTTAGTCCGTCACAATTGGACAGTTGTTGACTGACGCAATGTAGTCTTTAGTGACGAGCCTGCTATCGAGCTTGGTGCTGCCAGGTTGCATTTCGTGCGCAGGGCCAGAGGAGGAAGAATTAACGACACACACACTGCAACGCCGCAATTTCCAGGTCAAGGTTATGTTTTGGGGCTGCATCACCAGAGATGGGCCTGGTGCCATAGTGCCTATCCATGGCACCATAAATGCAGATCGTTACGTGGACATCCTTCTAAATCATGCCGAGCCTGCAACCAATGGTGGCAACCTAATATTTATGTACGACAATGCCCCAGTGCACACGGCCCTTCGTTCAATCAACTCCTTGCAGCAGAATAGCGTTCGGGTCCTGCCCTGCCCCCATTTTCACCAGACATGAATATCATTAAGAATATCTGGTCGCTTCTCAAATTCATAGTCCTCAAGCATGTTTACACTAACCGCCCCGAGCTGATTGCAGCAGTGCAGCAGATATGGTACAATGATGTTGACATAATAAGGATGATTCAAAATATCTATAGAACAATGCCAAATCGTGTCGCCAAACTCAGTTGCGCTAGGGGAGGTTACACTGGATATTGAAACTTTCTTGTACACTGGAACTCTTTTTTAAACTATAGTTTATCTTAGCTATGAGTATTGTAATTATGCTTTAAATAAATTACTTGTAACATAAATTATCTCATGTTAATCTAAAATTATATAACATTTTACTGGGGTTGCAATTAATTTGCACAGTACTGTATGTTTTTACAAATCTAAATACAATTTCCTCCCACCCTTTTATACCGCAAGTTATTGTGCAATTTGAAACTAAGCCAACTCCGAACAACTGCTCCCACCGTTCTAATAGAATATATATAATTCAACTACTCTAAATTCCTCTATAATTGCTTGCTGAAAAACATAATTAAAGAAACGTAGACAAAATCAAATGTTGTTTAATGTTAAGCGGAATATCAGGTGGTATATATATTTATTAGAAGCAACACTACAGTGCAATTTAAAACTGTCATGAATTAGAGTTACTGCGTTAACAACGCTTTTCATAGTACTTCACTGATTGATAATAATTTAGCCCATTCAGCTACTAAAAGTACACTGATCGGCTTATTGAATGTTGAGAGTAAAATTTTCTTGCATAGCAACTAATTAATTAAGAATACCGGTTAGACAGTCTGCTAAGTGAAGAAAATATTACTTCAATTATGAATACAGCAACTGATAACCAAAATCCGTAGGAAAATGTCCTTATGATCAACTAAATTTTCTAATTAATCTTAAATCTATCAAAAATCAGTTTCTAATATCAGGGCCGCAGCAAGCGGTCCAGACCTTTTTTTCACTAGCTGTGTCCTTTACAGTATTTGTGATAGTAAATAGGTATGTATACTTATGAAATAATAACGATATCTAATAGTTTAGATTATACCTCTTTGGAATAGAGAGCATGATAACGCGCTTATAATTGCAGGAGTAGAGAATACTAAAGAAAGAATGTTCACAAGAATGCCACAGAGGAAATGAACCTGAAAAGAAAGCTTGATGGATTCATACGTTCTATACATAGAAACTATATTTGTTTTAAATTGTGAAAAATATGTACTTATGTTTATACTTACTTATAGAATTGTTTTAAAATTTTTATATTAACAAAACTTACTAATTTTAGAAATAGTATTTGAATAAAAAATTATGAATATAATTTATTATTATTATTATTTAACATAATCTTAATCTGTCCTTTATATTTGTTTAGTTATTTATTTATCATGATATGCATATATTGATTATCTTTGTGCATAGAAAAGTAATCTCCGGATTTCAATGTTTCAATTTATATGATTCTAGATGAGGCAAAACGTAAGAATTAAAAATATAGGGAATTGGTTAGAATATAAAAAATTGTATGGTTTAGCCAATTTTCTGGATTAAGCTAAGTAGACCGCGTATATATGTAAAATATAATGTATACTATAGTAAATAGTTTACTTATTCACAAGGTGGGAATTAAATAATACAGAATTCATTAAAACGATAAATTATTTCATTTTAAAACAACAATACTGCATTATTTTATCAACTACATTAAAAAATATTATCAACATGGAGCTTTAAAAATATTATAACAAAAATAAATCATTATGAATGATTACAACATTTACAGAAATTATACACATTATATACATAAATAAGAAATTAGTAACAAAAATAATCGTACAACTTGTATCACAACGCATGATTAATTGAATAAATATGCAGATCATAATGGATTTATTATTACATGAACATATAGTTCCATATGATTCCTAATATTTACACAAAATCGACTAGGAAGTGTTGCGGACCCTTAATGAAGCAGCCGCGCTCCTTCAAGTTGGAAATGAGAGACTTCCACATGCGGTTCACACTGAGAAGTTCAGAATTCCCTGCAAACCAGTGATAACAACAGACATTATAGCAAAACGTATAGAATAAAATAAGGCTGAGGACATAATTTCGAAGTCAATTCTACATTTATGCATTACAATATTATCCGCATTACACTATTTTTTGTTTCAATTAATAAATCATTAATTAATTAATCTGAATAGCAGCATGACATCGACAATTTAAAAATTAAACCAATTTTATTTACATGTAGATTGTCTGACATTTATATATATCTAAATAAACTCATTACATTTAATATGTATATACTTTGATAATGACATTATATCAATACACAGTATTAAAAAATATATATATTTGCTTTGAATTTTATGTAGCTATACGTGCAGGGTGTCCGCTCTATTATCACAGTCGAATTCCCGGTTCTTCCAGGCTAATAATTGTGTCATTTTCACGGTTTTTCTCTACCAAACTTAGCAAAAAACTACCTAATGACAGCTCAGAAGGCCAGGGTCGCTTAATTCCCTGCAGTCATAATGGCTGTCCTTAGCGTAAAAGAAGTCAATAATAGTATAATACACGATTATGCAGCACATAAAAGCGATGTTAGCTGAAAATGACAAAAGTCACATTTATTATAAGGTAATAAAAGACTGGACAAGCGTCAGTAGATAATTAAAAAATACACACAACAGAAATATCAAGACCAATTCCCGGTTTTTCCAGATTTTTCCCAGTCGCGGACATCCTGTACGTGTCTTACTTACTTGTTACTTACTTTAAGATGCTTAATAGAAAAATAAGAATATTTAAAATTATTTAATATGAATTGAACTGGCAGTAACAGATTTATTGATTTTATTTACTGTGTATAATCATTATAAATTTATCCGTGGTATCAATTCCAAAATATCGATTTATATCAACTGAATTTTGGTATTTTGAATACACAAGTATTTAGAAGTATTTCAAGAATGTCAATCTAAGAAATCCTCACCGATAATAATGAGACCCTTTTGCGCCCTCGTCAAGGCGACATTGATCTGATTTGGATCGGTAATAAACCCGAGATACTGACGCTCCCAGCCTGGCGTGGGATCAATGTTGATGTTCTCTGTAGACAGCGAGCGGACAGTCGAGAAAATGACGTAGTCATTCTCCGAGCCCTGACTTCGTATCACCGAGCACACTTTGGGTTTGTCCACCCCCATTTTTAGTAGGGCCTTAGTGATTTCATCCACTTGAAGTCGATATTGAGAAAGAACGGTTATGTGATTCTGCGCTAAGCTTAGTAAAGAAAAGTTTTTCTGCATTGCCAGATAGACACGAACCTGTAAGTAGAAATTGAAACTACCATATTATTATATATAACATATTGGACAGCTCAGCTTAAATAATAGACACGAAAAAAAACCAGTGAACTATAACGGAGAATTTAGTAGGCTTTAGTAATCTACATTTTTAATTAAAGCTTGTGCAAGGTTGAGTAGTACGGACATTACGAATTCTGTACAAACTAATTGGCAGGGTTCGTACGCCCCAACAGGATCAAATTTCAAGGGGTCTTTTTCAAATTACTAACATAGTATTTATAATCAACATTAATAATATAACAAAATTCAAGGGATTCCAAGGGGTCATGGATAAATTCAACAGTTCTCAAGGACCCGTATAAACCCTGGATCTCTTGTACTCCCTACATACTAAGGGGAGGCACGGAAAAGAGAGAGTCTAAACCCACACTCCTCATAATGCAATATTGGGTGTTTTTGTTATGGCAGATTTTAGAAGCGTTTAGTCATTTAGTAGTTTGTACTATCACAAGGTATATTACACCATAAAATATTAATATATGATATAGGTATAAAATAAATTTAAAAGCAAGTTAATACACTGCACTGTCAACATAACTTGCTCACTCTTATTCAATTTTTTCTCTCTCATTGTAGCTATGTGATAACATTTTCCGGGGATGTTACACGTAGATGCCATTACACTTTAAAAAAAATCACAATGTAAATGTGGGAGCAAAAGGATCCCAGTAAATATCAAACGTCCCAAGAAACGTGATTGCCCTTCTTCAATTTCTATTCACGAACTAACATCCACAGTGCGGACGCCAGCTGGCCACAGTGACTTGTTCAACATTGGTCAAGGATGCATTGCCCTAGTCACCCCATATTGCTTCAACACATACACTGAACAAATCATGCGAGATGCTCTGGATGGGTTTAATGGCGGTACAAACGTCGATGAACGGAAGATATATAACCTACGATAAGCTGATGACACCTAGTCGCTGATAGCCGAATTGAAGGAGGAAATGCTCGACCTTACCGAACGACTACGAAGTGAAAGAAATAATTCTGGTCTCTTTTTGAATGTCACAAGGACGAGAAGTTTACTAGAAACGGTGAAGACTTATAGAAGTTGTTAAAAACTTCAACTTACTCGGTTCGCTCATCACGAATAAAGGCGATTCCTCCAATGAGATTAGGAGACGAATTGGCATGGTACAAACAGCCATGATGAGCCCACGGTAAGATTTGGAGTCGTCACACCATCTCCCGACGAACAAAGATACGACTTTTGAACTCTGTGATGTGTTCTATTGCCATGTATGTTTGTGAAAGCTGGACACTCACGAAAGATGAAAAAAGAAGATCAATTCTTTTGAATTGTAGGCATTGTGCAAGATGCTTAATATTTGCTGGAAAGAGAAGAAATGCAACGAAGATGTCCTACGAATGATCCAAGAACCCATAAGCCTATTGTATCGTGTTACCCGATAGGAGCTAGAATACTATGGACACAACATATACTTCAGAGAAGACGACAATCTCGAGAAACAGACAACAGAAGGAATGATTAATGGGACGTGGAGGACGTGGTTGACCGAAAATGCGCTGGATTGACGACATAAAACAAGAAATGAGAAAATCGGATCAGGTAGTAAAACAACGAGCCCAAAACCGAGCGGTATGGCGTGCAGACATCACTGAGGTCACCAAGTGACGCCACGCGGCGTAAAGCACTTATGACGACGACAATATGGTAGACCATCAACCAGCAGAACGTGCAGATAATCGAAATCAATAAAGCTTCCATTTGAATTTTAGTATGGCGCATAAATAATATCCCTGATAATAATAATTAACAAATAATACATTTATTTAACGACAAATTCACAGCAGAATATCAAAGTGGGAAGTTAAGACAGGAAGCTCCCAAAAACGACAGACTTACCACCTCAAGAACTTCTGCGATATTGGCCCTAGAATTTTCACTGCCACGGTTCGTGGCAACTGTTTGAACTACTTCAGTGCCCTTGATATCAATGAACACGACGTGTTCCCTCACTCCGTCATGCGGTAATGGGGTGTAGGGCATCGTTACGAACGGTTTTTCCGGTTTTCTCAGTCCTTTCCAATGATGATCGGGGACCACGTTCATATGATTCGTAGAGAGCGTATTCTAAAAATAAAGATAACTTGTTTGATATATGATATAGTGAAATAAAAAAGTAAAAATTAGTCGCTGGACGCACAGTGTTGTGTAAAAAGGCCAATAAAATACTTTCATTTTAGAGTAATTAAACAAAAAGCTTTACCCAATTTACCTGAAATTTAAAGATATGAATTCTAGATTTTGTTTTACACCTTTTTTGAAAAAAATAATTCTTATTCTGATGATGTCATTAATAAACAAATTATGATTCTAATAAAAGCACATTTCATCTATATTTTTAAAACAATATTATCAGTAGCATAGTCTTAAAATTTCAGAAAAATTAAAATATTTAAAATATCATAATATTAAAATATCATAAAATATTCCCCGTATTATTACCAAATTGTATACCAAACAAACTATATATAACGTCAATCAAATGTTTTAAAATGATTTTGAGGGGAAACAAAACATATAATATGTACCTTCTATAACTTTCGTTTCGACAATAAAAAATAATCATAAAGGTGATAAACAATTATTATCTATGATAATACATAAAATTTACCAAATCAAATGTTTATATTCTCGTAACTCTGATAAAATAATAATTCTATAAAATCCATATTTCTGGAACGTCCGAAACCAGTTCCAAATCATGATTTAGAATACATTATTATAGGGTTGCCAAAAATACATTGCTATGCAATAATAAAAATGTCAATCAAAGTTTCATAAGAAATTGTTCAAAGAAAATCCGCATTAAGACATTTAACAATGACCTTCTATATAATAATTATTGTTTGAAAATGTCAAGTTAATCACTTGTAAACTCCGCAGAGTTACACGTCGTCAAAGAGAATTGGGCGTATTTATATACTTGTGTCATATTGTCGAATACTAGAATTTTTTCCTCCTGTAGAAGAAATATTTATACTTTTATTAATATTTTTACACCAAGGGTGGATAGCAAAATAATGTGAGACACTGATAGCGTAACCTACAAAATAGGCGTATATTAATATACCATAGCATTTCCCTATTAATCAACTAACTAAAGAATAACTATTCCCACTTCATTATATGGCTTGTGTTCATATTATAGTGCAATGGTTGTTCCTCCCTTTCGAAAGGTATTGATTTTGCTGTTCTATAGTTGGGCTGGCTTCAAAAGATCTTAAAATTACTACAGGGAACACATGTATTGATGAACACATTTATTTTGCACCGGAAGGGAGTTGTCCTCGTTACTTTTCAATTTGTTGAATATCATAATCGTCTGTAAACTGTTGTGAGTCACATACTAAACAATACGAAGTAAATACAAATTGTTTCATAAAAACCAACAAAACTGTTCATAATAAAGTATACTGAACCATTAATGAAAATTAAAGAAAGAAAAAATTAACACTGCACCCGTTCAACAATAATGAATAGGATAAAGGTAAGGCGAAATAAATATTTGAGGGTATGGATATAATAGTCGATATATTTATTTCAAAATAACTACAGATATATATTGACTAGCAATATAATAATTATGCATCCAACCATATGTTAGGTATTTCGTAATGAAATGGACGACTACACAATAAGAGTAAATCAAGCCGTGCAGCTATGAAGCAATTTTGCATATGATTGATTTCTATAATGGTCTAAATAATACAAATATTAGTTTTAAATTATTGTTATATGCATCTGTGAAAATGACTGAATTTATTGAAGGACACAAAAACATACAATGCAGAGAAGAAGTACTGTATGCAACAATTTGTGCAGCATTACGTTTCGCTTTATATACGGCCTCCCTAATATTTTCATACGTCGTTTGGGTTTTTGTAGTGATATATTTATACATAATATTATGCCTCAGATAATAAAAATACCTCAGATAATAAAATTCTAAATTTATAGAGATACGTGGCTGTTCCAGGAAAATATATTACACCATTCCGCAGACAGGATGATTGTGACTTATGAAATGGGGCTAAGTTAGTTTATTTTTCCTACGAACATTTTCGGTTTGCAGTAAATACACCACTTCAATGCATATATCTCACCCATCGCATCTTTACTTAGCTTTTATTTCAAAGCTTTCATACGTCATACAGATGGAATTAATTACTTAATCTTAAGACATCATTTAAATATGAAATGAGGTTAACATTTATAGTTCAGTTTTGTATTATAATTTCGGTCAATTGTAAAATCCTGTAATGTACAAATATATCATAATTAGTGTTTAATTATTGAAATCTAAAGCTTACGAGGAGTGGCCGGTATTCTCTAATGAATATTACTGTGACCGCGGTACTAACGTGTTTGCGGAACATTGGCATATAAACACCTAAATTAGAATATTTGCTTTGTTTAATATCATATTATCTATCATGTATCATGGATGTCCGTGCTAATAATTGTGTCATTTTCCCGGTTTTTCTCTACCAAGACTAGCAAACAAACTACCTAATGACAGTTCAGCAAGCCAGGGTTGCTTAATTCCCCGCAGTCATAATGGCTACATGCTTAGCGTAAAAAAAATACTAGTATAATACACGATTATGCAGCGAAAAAAGCGATGTTAGTTGAAAATGACAAAAGTCCCATTTTTTATAAGGTAATAAAAGACTGGGCAAGTGGCAGCAGATAATTAAAAATATACACACAATAGAAATATCAAGACCAATTCCGATTTTCATTCTGTAAATAGTTAAATTCCAGGTTTTCCCGGTCGCGGACAACCTTCATGTATTTGCAATTAACATCAAACACTGGATACAACAATATTTTTGGACAATTTTGGACAAGCGCATACATATTTCAGGACGTCTGTAATAAAAAAAACCCTATAAAAGTGGAAACATTATCATCGTTAACATATTAATATACAGAAAACCTACATTGATTGTATTTGGGTACACACGGCTGACATCAAAAACGTTGAAGCCGGTCCACTCCCGAAATGACGATTCATGAATTAGATCCTTGGAAATTCCAGTCCAAGTTTCATGAATTCGCGTTCTGAGGTTCCGACTGTAGAATGTCAACGAAGAAAATTCACAAATGCTGGGGTGCTGTAACGGTAACGGTTAGGAGAGAACAGATGAAACAGGAAAACGTGAATATTTGTGATAGACAGCCAGCCCTATCCAATTAATGCTATTTTACAAAAGAAGGTTTAATTGAAAGTTGGAACTATTTTGTGGATTGATTCTCATCAAACCATTCGCATAAAACAACAGCATAATGGGGTTGTGCCCCATCTTGTTGAAAGAAGATATTGCGCCGTCTCGAAATTTGAGGCCACAAAAATGTCTGTAACATTTCTAGATAAGAAACACCAGTCACGTGACCTTCAATCTTATTTATGACTACAATCGATGTATATATTTGATTTAGACACTTATTATGTTACTTTGTCCAGACGTTTTTACCACCCTGTATTAACTGGCCTATATAATATATATGAATTTAAATGCCAAAGATTTTATTAATCAAAAAGCAACGACAACAATTTGAATGTTGCAATGTTTATTAACATCATTTAGTAAAGATTAGAAATATACCTTCGTTATAATCGTATAAAATATGCAGGCCCGAGATAGTAACATAGGTTTTATAAATTCGCACTGAAATCATTCACGACCAAAACCGAAACCGAGGGTTTGGCTGATTCAAAAAATATATAAAAAACTTAAAAAAACTAAAATTAAATAAAATTAAAAAACCCATAACAAACTATTTGAGTTAAGCTATTTTAAACGGTGCAAATATATATATTTATTTATGTCACATGTTTAGACAATCTACAGTGAATAATCCTAATTGAAAACGATTCGTTTTACTAAAATTACATTTTGATTAAACATTTTTAGTTTGCAATTGCACTAACCAATAAATAGCTTCCATGTTATTTCCAATAATAATGGACAATTTATAAGAAAATTTAATTAAAAAAAGTTGTTTCCACCAATAGATAGGGCGGAGATACATTAGACTCCTCTCCGCCTAATGCCTAGAAATGTATAATTTTGTGAACGCTTTCCACCAGTTTAAGATAGTAAACATTTAATGGAATTTCCAAAAATTCAAAAAGAATCAATTTTACTGTAAAACTGAACAGATACAATATTGACTAAATTAAATTTAAAATGAGCTAGGCTAGTGTTAATGTATAGTCAATTAATTGAATGAACAAAGACATGGCAGAATAAATATATACTTCATTAAAAATTAGACAATTATCAAAGATACTAAAATATAAAACAATTAAATATTTTACTATTTCTAAGAAGATTCTGAGTAGGCCTAAACCGCATTCCAATCATGATTTTTTTAAGTAAATTATTTTGTAATTCAGTTCCAAGACAGACATAAACATTTCCAATGCCTTTGTTATATAGTAAACACAACCCCTTCAGTATTCCAGCTTCTAGCTATAGTTACACAGAATTCACTATAGCTATAATCAAAATTTAATAGTGCTAACAGTAAGATACAAAACACATTAAATCTATATTTAAAAAACAGGCAAAACATTTCGCTCACCATTCGGTACTGCTGATTCAGCATGGTGACAGCCTGAAAATTGAGGTTCGCGTATCTCTCGAACAGTGAAATCTCCAGACCCAGCTGGGAGGCCATGCTGCTGATAATGATGGGGTGCAGTTGTTTATGGTCGCCAATAAGCACCGCGTTCCGGCAGTGTTTCGAGGCGCCCCCTCCACAAAGAGGGACCAGGGCCTCCGGTTCCTTGCACATGCCGGCTTCGTCGATGATGATTTGGCCGAACTTGCAGGCGTTCTGGATAGTTGCTTTGGCGCTGACGGAGGTCGTGCAGAGGACGACTGCGTGGTTGAGCAGTTCGTCTCGCTTGGACTGCAGAGATAAAACACGAGAAAAGGTTGTTGCCTTAAAATATTGGTGAGATATGTTTTCGTAGAGAGTATAAAGTCGAGTTTTGAGACCTTCTTTCGTGGCTAAAAAGTGAGGCCTCTCGACTTATTCGAAAAATTCGAAGGTAAAATAAAATCGAAAATAATTAAACTGTATATTTTGTACAGGAATAATAAAACATTCTAATATTCAGTATTTTTAGGAATGAGAATGGCCGAGTGGTTGTTAGACGTTGGCTTGCGGATGCCGAAGGTGTCACTGTTGTCTCGGAACAAGTTCGAGCCTACTCTTGGACTCTCCCATTCCTGGCTAGCAGCTGTGCTAGTCGAGAGTTAGTGACCCTTAATGGGTTCGTTTGGCATGACAAACTCTTGTGAGTGACCGTGGCTCTTTTGTAAGAGCCATTGGTGAAGTGGGCGCGCTTCATAAATTACTCACTGCTCCAGAATCAGGGCTCTTTGAGTATTTACTAAACAGATTTCGACGTTAAATATACATAATTTAATTTTATAATATAATTTTAATTTTTTTAAGTCGGAGTTCGACTTAGATGAGGGATCAACTTGTACGTCAGAAAATACGTTAGTTGACAATTAATCATTGTCACTATAGTAACTAGAGTGGTATATAAAATATAGTTTCCCGAGAGTTCCACGCATTTGTGGTAATGATACCTTTGGTGTCTTTGATGAAGGATTCAGTTTGATTTCTGTACACCTCAAAACACTCGCCTGTAGATATACTAAATATGTTGACTGCAAAAGATCGCACAAAACATATTATGTTACACAGTCCCGTTTCTTTTAGCACCTGTTATTCTCAAGTCTACATACCTTACTTGTTCATTAAATCTTCCTCTGGTGAAAGACTCAACGACTAAGTCACACTAACAGACTTAAATCAAGTACTGTCACATATAATAAATACATGTGAATTGGAATAATCTTGAGGCGGGTTTCGTCAATGTAAACAACAAGTGTTGCTTATTCATAATTGTTTGTCTTGTATTGATTCTTAAGTGTTTTCAATTGTGGTCTTCAATTAGATTAGCCACTCTTGTGAACTATTTTCACCCTGTTCCAATGATTTTCACTCCTTAATGTGCCGTTTTTATTGAATAAATAGGACACATATTAATTCTTTTTCATTTAGACTGACTGTTCTGTGAGGTCACGACGCCACTTTTTTTTAGTAAACAGTTGATACATATTGCTTCGAAATAGTTCGATATTGGCCATGGATAAAGTGTGTTTAATTGTATAGGATTAATTGTTCATTTTGATCAATTTTTTAACCAACAACAATATATAATTGTTATTATTTAACAATAGAGCCAGTTACATAATGAAATTGTGCATATTTAACAAAACATACGAAAAGTAAAGCAGCTTACGCAGGGTGTCCGCAATCTAAGCGCATTCGGATTTTTCCGGATTAGAAAAAACAAGAACAGTCTGTTCCTGGTTTATTGCCACAGTTTTCATGTGAAAATAAAAATATATCTTTGTTATACCCTATTTGACAATGTTGCAACTTTACAAAACCATATCGAACTATATAATAATTTATGGTGTCATTATGCATGAGTAAGTTTAGTCATTGTTCTTACCAAACCTAGGGTCGGAAAAAGAGGAAAATAAGGGGAAGTGGAGGAAAACGAGAGAAAAGAAGGGGGAGGGGAGGGAAAAAAGTGGGGAGAAAGATAGAGGGGAAGGGGGGGG
>JAUZND010055943.1:0-18806 GCA_034780555.1 Coelogynopora nodosa
CCCCCCTGACGGGGCACGGGAGCATCATGTAACATACTTCTGAACTAATTTTATTTGTTAATGATTAGATATATTATTAACAACTGTATAATAATCATAAGATCGATGCTATTCTTTAATAGCTTAATGGATAAATTATTACTGAAATTACTTATTTACCGAACAAGCAAATTTACCGAACATTGACATCATTTTTCCATACTACTTATGTCATGTTTTGTAAATTTGATTAGCTCAACTATTAAATTGTTCATTTTCTGAAAAGTTGAACTCACATTTATAAATAAAACCTTATACATTGATATTCTGCGTAAAATAAATGTTACATTTACTGTTTATTAACCTGATGTTATCAGAATGATACCGAAATGATAAGTTCATGTCTCGTACATGAAAATGTATAAAAAATGTAATAAATAAAAATAGTGTTTTATAAATTTTATATTAATTCATAAAATTAAAAAAATTAAAATTTTAAGTTATTATATTATTAATTTTAATGTATATTTAAATAATAAATTCAACTTAATATTATTCAACTATTACATTTTACTTTTAAATTATTCGTCAAAAATGATAACCATTTTGTTGCGTTAAAGCATTTTAATAAAAATAAATAAAAATCTTGTTAAACGCAAACGCAGTTTTTTTGTATTAATTTTGCTAACAATTATACTACTTAAAGTAGTATCTATAACAGATAGGTTATAAATAATATAGACGACAATTAAATATTAATTATACAAAACTTATTTGACGAAAACTCATTCTATGCGAGATCTACATTTAAGAAGAAAATCTTTTAACATAATTTAACTATGATGTAGCTTTAAACTGTATCTGATAATATGATAATATTAAAAAAGTATCATTCTTATCTCATCTGCAGTCCGTATTTATTATAAAACGAGTTGTAGCCATGTCCCACCAGAAACACTGCCGAGCATCATCGTCCTGCACAGAACTCGTGTTCGCATCTTGGTGGCCTCGTCCCGAACATCTGAAGGTGCCGGTGACGGGGCACTCGCGGTGCTGGGGTCTGTTCTCGGCCGTCCCCCGGGCCAGAAGTAGCCGGAGAACCAGCCGGCCAGAACTGACATTTGCACTGCCGATGTGAAGTAATAGGCCTGGAAGTAGTGAGAGAGACAGGGAGAGAGGGGAAGGAAAGAAGAAAGTTTACAACATCATCTAATCTGACGCCAACAATTGCTTAGATGGTGACCGATTTCACCCCCCCCTTGCTCCAAATAAGGCACTAGGTACAAGGAATTCAAATTTTCGTCGATGAAAGCATGATACACCTAATCGTACAATTTTCAGTTACATAATATTATAGTGGCATGTCGAAAATGTGGAATTGTTTTGTAACTTTAAATATTTTTGAAATGTGAATGTTGTTAAAAAAAATATATTGATGAATGTAAATATATGCAAGTATATAGATAAATATATCCACAACTTTTAATTAGGAACATCAAAATGTACATGTGGTGTGTAGATAATATGTAATACACTGTATCCTGAAGAAAGAGATGTACCTTGAAATTCTAAAAATTAATCTAAAATACCGTACGAAAAAAATGTCCGAACAATAATTAATTCAATTCAATAAGCATATCCAATAACATATAATCGATAAACTCTTCACTGTTTGCATCGTTACTACAGCCAAAGACCGAATATATATCTTCTTATCAAAGAAAGAATCTTAATCATTCAACAAAAACTGTTTACCCGAAAATTAGGTATTTTAGTATTTACGTAATGTTCGCTATTTTAGCATTGAATAGAATTTATATTTTCAGTTCCCTTATTTAATTGATTTTATTCGCATTTCCATTTTATTCAGTATATTTTCTCATTTAAGGATTTTTTAAAGTATTTACTGTATTACTTACAATGTTACAGACTTATCAAAATGTCCTAATACCTAATCTTTCTGAAGCAATTCATATAATAAAATAATGTCTGGTATTCTAAAAATATAATGAAGAGAAAATAAGAACACTGATCATGAAAATATAGAACACAGAATATCTCGTATATACCGGATATTATTAGTATGCAGACAGAATATTTTCGCATAAAAGAGGTATGGTTCGCGAGATGAGCTAATAACCCATAAATGGCCAAAAACACATAATACAAAAAGAGGCCCCGGTGGATGTAAGGACCCTTAGCTAGCCCAAATTATATATTTAATTAAGTTAGAGAGAGGTCGGCCGCGTTTTTCAAATATTGGAAAATAATTGAACAAATAATGAAGTATTCAGACATATTGGGCAGTCATCAGACTTTAAAAAAATTATCAAGTAATCAAGTATTTGCTTATGCAACTGTGAAAGACCCTGTATTGAAATGTCCCTGATGACAAAAGGAGAAAAAGAATAACGTGGATCTAATGATAATCTGATTTATTTCACTAATTATTTTCTTACAGTACAAAAATTAGACAATTTTGTGCAAATTTATATTCTGCAAACATTTCCGCTTTATTAATTATGTCACTCATTTTGTGCCCTCTCTTCTATCAGATTAAAGCCGCCACAGAAAGCAGCGTTGCACCATGCATGGTCCCCTATCCTCTCTATATTCAACCCCGGCATAAGTTACCTTCTCAATAATGTACTTGTTGACCCTAGTGCCGAAGAAGGCCTGAACAATCCGATGAAGAATCGCAATGAGCCCGCGACGCACAATTTGATTCCGCTTCCGCAAGTCAAACATTTCCTCCATCAAGAGGAACAGAATTCGGAGTGGGATATTCTCCAAGTCCTCCGTTTGACTGGGGAGGATGAAGTTGCTCGGCGAATTATCTGCGAACTGCGCCTCTTCAGATGCAGCCGCTGGCTCCAGTAGTGACGGGGTGTGGGAAGGGGAGGGGGCATAATCACCCTCGTCAAGGGAAATATGGAGCACATTGTCAGTCGAGTTCTTCAGGCCGTGTGAGCTCAGAAGGCTTGGGTTCCTGCGGCGCGTCGTCGTGATTGAAGATGTGAGAAACCGGCTGACTCCGTCGAGCAGATGGTTGGGAATGGCAGCCATCGAGATGACGGCGGTGCGAAGATTGGATAGCTGTCGATGCGGGAATTACAGGAAATGGTGTCAACATAACATAACTATTGTACATGATGACCACAATATAGAACAAGTGTTTTTATATATTTGCATATTATGGCAAAAAATGATTGACGTCCTTAGTAACAGTGAGGTTGCTCAGTATCATTACATAATTACAAGTAATTTAATAACCTAATTAGGGAATTATGTATTCAATAAACATACAACTTTTTGCAATAAAAAATGTTTATGAAAAATTCTTTATACAATTTATTGAAAAACTTACACATAATGTTTAGCGTAAATATTATATTGTACAGTTGTATATCTTACATTATAATGTAGGTAATTGAAATGTGTTTAAATGTCATATTTGTACTAATTATTGACAACATGTTGTACTATAAATTGACAATTTAGTTATATAAATGGATTTGATTCCGATCCAGTAATATATGATAAAGGCTTAACTGAGGCTACATAAATAGGTTTTTGTACAATTATATAAGCAAAAAATAAGCCACGTTTGGATTTAATGTGAAGTTAGCACATAAATTAGTTAACTGATTAGATTACATTAGTTATCACTGAATTGAATATTATTACAAACTTTAAAAAAATTAAAGGGCGAATTAACAAACACAATTTTCATTACATTTAAAGTGGAAAATTGAACTTTCTACTTATTTTCTTACATTTTTGGATGGTAACTTCGGCTTTTCCCAACGAGTTGGTTGAATGAAATGCATCAACAAATCGTGTAAAGGTCTGTGCAGAATAGAATGATCCATTAGTCTCTGAAATATTCATACGAATTATTTTATTAATATATCAAATAAAAAATGCGTTAATAATAAAAGATTCTTATCGCGGAAGGAGAAGACGATCTAATAAAATGTTAAATTTGAATATTAATAGATATTAATAAGATCTTTGTTAGAGGAAATATCACAGATAAGAACATGGAAAATGGATATCATTTATGGATAGGAAAAGTTACGATAATAACTATTTGCAGAAATATGTTCTGTTATAAATTTGAAATCTGTTCTATTATAAAATTTCGATTAATCAGTTAAAGTTATCCAGCTAGTTAAACTATTATTATTTATAAAAGAAAGGAGATCCAATAGAAAAATCCAATTAGATCGGAAACCCACATAGTACTTAGAGAAGTCAAATTATGCAGTATATATATATATATATTTATTATAATACAACAGAATTGTTCTGAAAGAAAACAGTGTAGTGGTTGATCACCTGCAAGTAATCATTAAGTTCGAGAACGCGCTGTTGAGCAAGTTCATGATTCATCGACTGCAGAGACTTCTTTACGGGAAAGTTGATGTTGGGAAATTTACCGCACTGAAAATGAATGATAAATATCCAACATATAGCAGTTGCTCCCTAAATACAGATTAGAGCTGCACAGTAAAATCAAAACGCACTAAGGTAACTGTATAGTCCCTCCCCAACCAAAATAAAAATAAGTTTATATAATATATTATGTTACAGTAAAATCAAGCATCGACATTCTGAGTTTTATAATCTTACTGTAATATGTATACATTGCATATTAAAAAATATGAAAGCAATGATATCAAAACCTGAATTATATGTATTGATTTTGAATTTTACTTTTTGGCAAATTCTCTAAACATACAGCTGCAAATAAGTTCAATAATATCCATATGTATAGACATGTTAATCAATCAATTGTTTCGAGGTTATTATAGAAGTTTCAAGGTCGTACTGGTAGCGTCTTTGATCGTGATAGAAGTTATAGTAAATATATAAAATATATATAAATCTATTACAAATGATAACAATTCAATTAATGTCTTAGCTCACTTATTAAGAAGCCCAAGCAAGTTACAAGTAAAGACACATGTATGCGTTTCACATTTATGTATCGAATTGTGCATAAAACAAGCTTCCACTCTACAAAGTATAACAGTAATATCAACAACTTTATGAATATGATTCAGATAGACAGCTGCAATATTGTGAATTGCTACCTGCACAGATTAATGACTTTTTCCCCCCTTAAATATTATGTTTCTTGACAAAACGATGTTCTAACTTTGTGGTAATGTAAACAAACATAATCGTAATCGCCGTTAATCAAAATGCAACATGACCCACGAGTAGAGGTGTCGTCAACATCAAAATGCAACATGACCCACGAGTAGAGGTGTCGTCAGCATCAAAATATGATTCTGAACTTTACAGGACTTATAAATGTTAGTATAATTTTTCGGTACATAATATATGTAATGTTTCATTGGCACAAACCGTTTCTATATTTTAACACGTTGAAATTGAAAGCAAAATGTTACAGAGTGTGCAATAATCGTTACAAAAATAAGTGCGCAGTAGAAGGGTTAAGTGGTATCTGGCAAGTACGATAAAAGTCTTTGTGTACCCTCTAGGTAAAAATATTATCATCAGATTTAATGGTCTGGTGTGAGATCATAAAGTAGTACAAATATAATCAATAATATTATTTGGGAAGAATTTCATTAAAATTAAAAATGGAAGCTCAAGAAACAAATTTTTATAAACATTACTTAAATAATATTTAAAATAAAATACAAGAAAACAATGGGGGAAATACGTATATATTATAAAAAAAACTATAGATCAAATTTTCAAGTCAGAAGGAATCACCGAATTTGAGCCACAACTCCAGAATTCGAGCCATGAATCAAATGAACACATGGAACTAGCCACAATAGGTAAGAACACTGGATCAGTATCATGAATATCTTCACTTTGGTATGTTGCACTAGATAATTACATTCCGAAAAACTTGTAAATAAGTAATTACAATTAAGAGACTTCAGCACTTATGTTTCAGCTTTGTTGCACAGTAATGTATGTTACTTGCGTCAACTGGGAATGAAAACTGTGTCCGAGAATTTTGATTCCCTTGAAAAAATTGTCTGCTGCAGCCTGTGATTCTTTACCTTTGCACGCAGAATAATTTCAGAAATACCTGATATATAAATTTTGAATCACTTTGAACAATAAGTGCAATTTGTGTAAAAGTTGTCAATTAATTGAAAAGTGTAAAAATAAGGTGTTCAAAGCGTTAAATAATACAACAAAAGCATAAATAGACATAGAACAACTACGTAACAATTATTTTTTAGGTTATTATGTAACTTAAATGGATTTTTAATGTTAATTAACACATTTTTTGAATTTATTTTAAAGGTTCTTTGTGAGGTCGATAGTGTCACTCTCACCTGTTCTACGATAAAGCTGTGAAATTCGTCGAATTGAGCAAATCGTCTACGAGTATTCCATGTATGGAGAGCATTATCGGAACTTTGGCTATCAACTGTGATCGTATAGACGGCTACGAAATCTGGTTGAATCTCTGTTTAGAAGGACCATTAAATAATGTGAAAATATGTCAGCGTTATATACGTCACGATCAAATATGAGGTTAAAGTTTAAAAAAACACAAAATTTAAATATATTAAATAGAATAAATACCTTGTATCAGTTTTTAATACATTTCCCAAAAAAGCAATTGACAAAACTGATAACTCTTTACTAGGATTTAAAGTAAATATATATTTTTTAAGCGAAACAATTAGGATATATTTCTGTATTTATCTTTATAATCATGAATATGATCACTGATGCTACATGCTTCCACAAAAATGACCTCTGAAACCAAATTTAAATTATGTCACAATCAAAAAAACGTCACGGTCAAGTATAATATGTTCACTTATATAATATGGGGAGCCATTGTCCGCCGCGATACAAAGTAGCCATAACTTTTAGTAATATTATACGTTAACACAAAAAACAAACATTCTAAACAAGTGATGTAGGCCACTCTTAGAATTGATCACCTGCGCCGGTGATCCTGGCAGAAATTGTTTGATCTGTAGACTGCACTTCTCTGGGGTAGCAATTCAGAGATGATAAAGAGTTGGTCTGAAAGAACATTAATTTTACTGAAATTATGAATGTTGCATGAATTATATAGTTACTAATCGCAGAATGGCTGAGTCGCTTTGCAATAATAAAAAGTAAAGCTAGCTTATAAACAAAAGCATAATAACCTTAAAAATAGTAACAATAATACATTAAAAAAGCACACAGAATTTATTTCAAAGAAAGATCATATTTATTAGTAATAAAATTCTATAATATGTATTTGAAGATTTCAATAAAATTATTGAAAACTTAACAATTAAAAGTGCTATTGTTTGCATTCGTTTTTTTATAACGTTATTCTTTTAAAATTATTATTATTAAGAGATATAAATATTGAAATTATAGTCAGTATATTTTATAAACATCCTATTGTACATTATATAACATATACAGTAGGGCTTGTATTACAACATAATATTTAAGAAAGCAATATTTACATTATTGAATATATCCTATAAACCAGAAACATTAAAAACTAAAAAAATTATTAAAAAATATTCAACGATAATCAAAAATAAAATCACGAAGTCATACATATAAACAATACGTATAATTATTATTCACAAATTTACTTTTCAAAGTATAATGTCCGGTACTAGAGCGCTTTCCATCTTATCTTGTATCAAACATATTTATCCAGCTATTTCAACTAAAATAAAGTAAATATTCAACTAACACAAGTCATGGTGTACATAATTATTTATTTCAACCGGTATGGATGATATTTGTTATAACAAATCTATTGTAATTACATCATAGAAGTAATAAAACCAACTGATTAAATTAAGCAAATTATTTACCACATAATAGTATACTCTATCATGATAAATAAGATATATTGATTTCTAGGCGTAAGTATAAACAAGAAATGGTCGATAAAACACGATTGGTTGACTTTAGTCATTTTATTCACCATGAGTAAGATAGTATCGATAGAAATCAGGAAGAGTTGAATATTTAGAATACTAAACAAGATTAACCGAAACATGGGAAAAAGATATAACAATTGGAATACACAAAACCTTTTCCGTTTTTTTAATTTCTCCTTGATCTCGTTTATTTCAAAATAGTATCGATTAAATAACATGCTATAACAGTGTCCCTGTCATTGCGGATTTATTTTAAAATAATGAACACACTAACACAAGTTTATTTGTAGCATTTAAAAAAATGTTTTTAAAAGAAATAAAGTTGTGTTAAAACTAATTAACGCTATAACTTGTAGATTGCTCCGAATTGAATTTTGATATTTGGCGTAGATTAGATTTCAACAAGGTAGCCTAGTAAATTCATTTCATTATTTCAATTTTGCGAGAAAAAAGTCCCTTTCGTAGATTTGTTATTTCTTCATAGCCAATTAGTTAAACACATAGGAAATGCATTGCCTGAATAATAACGTGTTACACCATAAATGTTGTCCATATTTGTTACATTTTAAACAGCTTAATTGTTAATATATATACTGCTCAAACTGAATGCTACTCTGGGAGACTATTTCACCTTTGTAATGACTTACATTATTATATTCACGTTACCTGTCCTTATTTAGTCCACAATACATGCAGGGTGAAGTCATTGTCATGAAATGCATTCTATATTTGACGCTCTAATGTCTAATTTGACCTTATGTGCAGTTCGATCTGTCAATTGTGATTTTGACAATGATCTCAATCATCTTATAGTCTGCTACAAAATAAATATTTATATAACCGGTATATTTATAAGTAATTCTATGTTGCTGCGGGGCCACCACCGAAAAATGTAACTTACACTGAATGATTTCCGTAAAGAGTCTGAAATTTAACACATATCTTATTAACCGGTATGATAACAATTGAAAATGATTAAAAATAGTTGTTCACCTAACACGAGAACGTTTAAAACCCATAATAAGTAAGGCGATACAATAGTATACGATTTAAATTACAACTAAAGTCATTGCGTACATTGTATATAATATAAAAAACTAGTAAATAAAACATCTAAGTAATTATCAATGTTTACTTGCACTATTTATTAATTGTAGATATATATGAAAACGAAAAACAACAGATGGAAAAACCGACAGCGTAGGATATAACTGAGCAGACCATCTTATTGATGCAACAATATTGGTGACTGATCACCTTTATCAGAGAGACCCATTTGATCGTCGACTCGATCCCTGAGCAAATCCAGTTCTGTCAGAGTGTGAAGGTAGAATGAGGACCGTTTGAAGGCGCCGAAACATCGATCTTCCGAAAGAAGTTTCAACATCTGTAAGAAAATGGATGCGACATTATCACATAATTTTCAACAAAAATAAATGACTATTTCCGAGGTGAACAGAGGATTTTTATAGGTTTATTGTTACATTTTTTACAAAAGTTTACATTATCGATTAATTAAAAATAAGCAATATACTCTTAAAGGATCCATATAAAAATATGTAAAGATTTTCCACGAATAATAATACTTTTACTTTATTTATTAAACGGAGAAAATGTTGTGCCACAAAAATACTTCCGTTATACTTTTTTTAATTGGGAGGACTTAATTAAAGTTGAACAGGAAAAATATACACAAAAATATAAACAAAAAATATGTTTATACTTATACCGTCTGTTCAAAAGGGAGAAACATTTGCGATGCCAGCTGTTTTCTCCTGATGCAGATGAACACTTTTCGCAGTTGTGATTGGTCAATACGACGGTCTTCATTAGATCGAAAGGTTAAGTCGGAATAGAGGGTCGTCACAATCTGAAGGAGTTCATTGGGCTGCCATACTGAGGGAATTCGTGAGGCACTCGTGCGAAACGCCTGAAAATTACACAATATTGTGTTGAATATATCATAATATAATACTGACTACTTCGATGAACAATATAATCTACAAATCACAGATATGCTAACAGTCTATTATAAAGCAAATCATAAAATAACAATGCTCATTCAATCACGTACTCGTTTTCCTCTCCAGTTTTATTTTCATCAGTCCGGGTTGTACAAAAACTTGTCTATTATGCTTTGCCCTACTATTATTTTTGACACCTCCTAATCAAAACATATTTTGATACGGCAGGGTGAATTATGCAATTTAGGAAACAAAATTTTTTTAAAAAATATTGTCGGGTACAAAAAAAGTGTTTTGAATTTCGTCTCTAGTTTTCAGTCGTAAACATACAGTCGAAAGCTCATGAAAACACCATTTTTTGTACCCAACAAAGTCTTAATTTCTAATCATTTGTTACTATATTAGTATTTAATACTGGTTAAATCTAAACTATATAAACATGTAAAGGAGAGTCTATTGGATAGATAAAACAATTATTTTATAGTTGGATAGATAAAACAATTATTTTATAGTAATGTCATAAATTGTGTTACTATTTTTCTAATTTCTAATGACAATCTGCACACTGTTGACACAGCTTATCATGACTGTAATTATTAATATTGCAGGCAGTCACACATATTTCACGATCAAAAATTATAAATTTAGTCTGTAACAAATTATAAATGTTACCATCTATATATGTAGGTATTGCTCATTTAAATGATGAACTAATTAAATAAAAAAGTTTTGTTTTTATTTCCACTTCTGATATTTGTAGTAGTCTTAGATTTACTAGCTTAAATGTTTCATCAAGTTAAAAAAATTATTAAAAATTAATGTAATTGTGTAAAATACAACCAAATTCAGTACGGACATTATACATAAAATAATATACTACAATATATAATGAATGTTCGTGCAATATATATTTTATAATGACTTTATATTGTCGATACCTAACAATGGAACTAAAAGCAAACAAAACACAGTTACAAACAGTTCAATAATAATATAACCGAAAATGATCCAGTACTCGTCATTACAAAGAATACAGTATTTAAAAACAATTTAAAAAACTACAATAATTAAACTGCGATGTATATCGAAGTATCTAAAAAAATATGTGGCATCGTTTGTTCAGATAGTGTTGATGGTTGCGGATAATTGATATGGATATATATATAAGTCAATTTTAGAGGTAGATTTTAGGATATGTAGTGAACAATTAGCGCCTAACAAACAATAATTGAACGATTAACAGGGAAACTAACATGCAATCAATCAATAGTGATTGTGTAAAAAGTCAATTAAGAATTCAGTATG
This sequence comes from Coelogynopora nodosa, assembly GCA_034780555.1. Lineage (NCBI taxonomy): Eukaryota > Metazoa > Platyhelminthes > Proseriata > Coelogynoporidae > Coelogynopora > Coelogynopora nodosa. The sequence continues at coordinate 11,159 of JAUZND010055943.1, forward strand.
AAAGGAAACATATAAGCGATAATAATAACAGGAAAAGGAAAAACTAAGATAAGTTTTATCATAATTAAGAAAGAAAAAATAGAAAATACTTTTGGAAATTTTCAGTATTCATAATTTGAACTCATGAAAAGACTGCAGCAACGTGACCTAAAATATTATACAATTAGTATTGTTGATTTAAATCGGGATACAGCTTTACGCAAAAACAAAAGCTAGTACAGAATTTTCTCTCTTACAGTTTTAGGCCTCCGAAAACGATGTCAGTTTTGTGGAGATAGATGTTTTATATAATAGTTCCAAAATATATAAATATAGCTTTTTAAAATAGTTTGTTACAAACAATTCTTTACTTACATATATTGATGAATTTGTATTTTTATAGATATTAGGAAAACACGTTTGGCATAAAGTGTATAGTTTGAAAACATAAGATTATTTTCTAACTATTTGGACACTGTTGGGATACATTGGGACGGAGCCCCACACTAAAAACTTAAAAAATATAATTTCTTAATTGAAAACGAATAAATTCAATGGAAACAATATTATTCTATTCAATCAATAAGCCTGTGTATAGAAAAATATGTAATAAATATATTTGTAAAGCTGTTCCCCCTTAAGTATGCTAACAGTGTTAAGAGTTCATTTAGTTAAACACAAATAGTATCCCTTGATATATACACTATAAGTACGTCACATGCAGTATGGATTTCACAAAACATACATATAATCGAACAATTGTTTTCAGTAATAGATCAATAGATAAAAATGTAATATTGATTTGCGTGAGAGAAACAGAGAAGGATCCAGAAAGAATTTTTTTAACATAGCATAGTTTGACAACAAGTAATTTACTTTTCACTCAATACATTCAGTCAATTTGAGTTACTGTATATTTGTTTCGTTCATTATACACTGCAATTTTTTTCTGTCATTTCAACAACAAATCTATTTCGGAAGAAGTTATCGATATATAGCTTATAAATAGTTAGATTGAATTTAATATTTATCGTATTATATTATTACAAATATTTTTAATAATATCATTTAATTCGCTTATTTAAATCATTATGATATAATACGATGAGACCACATTACACATCATACTTATATATTGTAATACTATGTTCAAAGGGATTGTTAAACAGTTATTATCAAACCATATTATTTCATTGTATATCAAAATTAAATGTACCTAAGCCAAGTATATATAAATATAAGAAATACAGAAAACTTAATATAAATTAATAATCGTTTTAATGCTAAGTGATTTAAAAACATGATTTTTAAATGATTTTTTTAAATAAAACAATGGGTAAAATTATATTATATGAAGACATTAGAACTAAAAATAGTTTTTTCACATATTGTTTAAATCATAAGAGAGTGGGAAGCTAGTTTAAATAAGCTATACATTAATCAATTTATATAATTGAGAATCAAAGTACACACTAAAATTATATTTTTACAGAATCAATATAGAAACATTTTCTAGTGGACTTAACGTCATTGTTTTTATGAAGACGAATATGGTCTGTAGAATATTTATTCACTAGCAGATCCTAAAAATCTAAGACTCTAATTAATTAATTTGAATAAATCAGACGTAAGAAATAAACCTTAAAAAGGCTATTATTGAAAACGTTATTATCAAACAATACGGGGGTGAAAATTATTTTGAAAATTACGCCCTCGAAAAAAAACTTTTTAATAAAATTTTAGAATATAAAATTCAGGTATTAGGTAACACATCTAAACTAATATTACCTTATATAAAAAAACGCCCCTGAATAGAAATTCCAACCACCAAAGTAAAATACGCCCATTAGATAAACCTGGCGCCCCCTATCTGATATCAGTACTAGATAGAACTAGCTAATATCAGTACTAGATAGAACTAGCTGATATCAGTACTAGATAGAACTAGCTGATATCAGTACTAGATAGAACTAGCTGATATCAGTATATATATTATAGATTTAACATTCCACTCTGCAATTATTCTTCCAATTAAACATTTTATTTAAAGCAATTGAAACAAATACAGAAAAACTCACCACCAAACTGAGATACATGTGTAAATAATGTTCCGTTCCAGTTGTGCATAAAAAGTCTGAAATAATTTAAATTGAAAATCATTTTATTTTATTATCTGCATATTTAATTAATAACAATAATTATGAATTAATAAAAATAAATGAAATAGTTAGTATGAAATGCAATAAATTTTGTTACATAAATTTTTGTAGTTATCTTTTTAAATCATTCGAATATTTTAATAATTTTTTACTACAACGGTGCTACAAAATTAGATACCAGTCCACTAGTTGAAACATGTTTAATTCACATTAAGTTCGCAGTATGAATAACATTATATATATACAAATAATAATAACTGAGTTATGGATTTTTACGCCTTTACAACTTGTTTAATTGAACGAAAATATTAAAAAATTTATTTTAAGTTGAAAAAATGCCAATCTAAGGCAAGAAATTCTGAAAATTTCGTGATGCTACCATGAAGATTGAAAAGTTTTTACAATCGATGAACTAAGTAATCATACGGATAACTGTAGCTCAGATTTATAGACAAAGATAATTCTGCCTGGTTGGTCAATATATAGATATACATTAAAAAAATAGCTCAGTTATATATGTATTATTTCAATAGTAAGTAGATAGAGTATAGTTTATCAACTTATTATATTAGCAATATACATAGTACATAACATTTAAGAGAACATTCAGAATGCTATTATAATTTGTTAAACGTTATAATAGTTATACACATAAATGTAACATAAAAAAAATTGAGCAGCACTATATTACTCAGTTTGTTGCATTTTATACACGCTGACTAAACGCATACATTACTTAAAATTGATGCATGTATACTGCTAATATAAAAATGATATACAACTTAGCAATTATTTAAATGTAATTTTCAGATTTTTATTTATTTGTATTGAGACAGATATATCAGCTGTTTACCTAGCAGGCTGCCAAGAGCAAGGTCCTTCGAAAGAACTTCCGCTAACGACAGATCTGGAAGATGATCCCATTGAAGCAATTGAATGAGAGGATTTGGCTGAAATCAGTTAAACATAGAGAAGGTGAAGAAGAGGAATTAGATAAGACCACTTGCAAGGAGGAATAAACCATAAACTATATTTTCTAAGTTAATGTTGTTACCTTATTAACTATACCGGACTTGATTCGCTTGATTTGTACGGCGCATACTTGCTTGACATAGGCCAGACTTCCGAGTTGAGCTTTAATCATCGCACCTGGAGAGAAAGAGAGAGACAATAAACCTAACTGAAAAATAGCCCTGTGCATCAACTAATGAAAAGAAATTAGGATCAACATAAGATCACTGTCGGTCCCTTACATAATGTAAAAATAGTAGAAAATAAAAATCATTAATTGAATCAAACTTTATGTGTTGATTGGTACCTTGGTTTCCTCCAGTATCTTTTCGTTTGAGACGATTTTCGAATTTGGAGACCTCGTCAATGACTGCTAATATTTCGTCTGATGTGACCGACATTCGGAGCGCCTGAATGAAGTAATCACTAGTATAGGCGACTCCTTTGCACTGAAGAAATCGATGGGAAATAGGGATTAGGCTAATAATGTTTATTTTTAAAATTTTACTTATAATATAATTGTACGGTAACTAACTGTAATTAGAATGTAAAGTTTCGAACTAACCTGTTTTCCAACCAATTGAATAATGTATTGGTTAATCATGTCGGAATCAGAACATTGGTTCATAATAGGAAGAATAACAAATCGAATCAGACTTTCCTGAAAACAAGATAAACAGTTTACGCCATTGATAATTTTTAAGAAATATGACTTTATCAAATAAAAATCACATCATAATTAATATAACAGCTGATAATTCATATTAGTAAACAATAACAAATACACCTACTACAATATAACTACGACAGATTGTGTCATAGAATGAATGACACGCATCAAGTCAGAATGACACGCATCAAGTCAGAATGACAGACATCAAGTCAAAATAACACACATCAAGTCAGAATGACACGCATCAAGTCAGAATGACAGACATCAAGTCAGAATAACACACATCAAGTCAGAATGACACGCATCAAGTCAGAATAACACGCATCAAAATGATAAACATTGATTTATTTTGATACACTTTTAAAAAGACTTCCACATTTATTTTATATGTTTCCATTTAAACAGTATTGTGTAGAAGTACAATCTATAAGTACGAACACAATCAACATACTATTAATTAATTAATTTATGTTTTACAAGATGATATAAAGTAATGGTATCAAGATAAATGAAAATAGATAGCTAACAATTCGATGGGCTAGAATAATGGAATGGAACATTAAAAAACATTAGCATCACTGCAGAATATAGCCTTAGTTAGAATCACTCTAATTTCGAATATTTTAACAACATTTTTGTCGAAATTGATATATTACAACATTATGTATTCAATAGAATAACATATTATGTATACGTATATTAAGATAATACTAACACGGTTTCTCATTGTCATAATTTCTATTGATATGAAAATGAATACATGTAAACTATAAACTCCATTTTATCCAATATACCAAACATCTAAAATAGTGTCGGCAACTACAATGTATAATAGCAACCAATTAATAAATAACGGTTCATAAATTGTTTAAAACAATAGTAGAAAACGCGAAAAAAGATGTAATAAAAAAACTACTTTCAGGAGATATATTTTTTAAGTGCGCGTTAGCGAAATTATAACCTAGAAAATTGTATGGATAATAATACTATACAACTTTTGTTGTAGTTGAAAATTGAGGTCGATAGTTCAGCAAATCTTATTTTTTGGTTTTATGATATTGGTTAGTAAATTATGAACTATCAATTTATTGCATTTGTCGATGTAAAAAAAGATTAAGCATTGTTTCATAGTAGTGTACTTGCAAATAACTCACTGATATGACTATTGTATGAATTTATATTATACATTTATAAAAAATGCAACTAGGAAAAATAAAAAAATAAAAACTCATTATTAAGAATTATTACACTGATAATATTTAGATATACAAAAATACAATTAACTATTTTTAAAAGTAAATTTTCCCATAGAACAAAAACAGAACATTAATCATTGTTGTTGTTTATATTGTGAAACCATAATTATGCATGCCATACTATTTAATAGTTTACAAAAACGCATAGCTTCCGTGGCTTAACAAATATAGTAAACTCTTGTTGTTGGTGTCCAACATTGTTTTGTAAATTTGATACACATGAGAACTTTAAAAAAAATTCGAGTCGTTGAAGTGGAAGAAGAATATTGTCAGAAATTATAATTTTTGTATATATATATATATATTAAAAAGTACTATTAGTAGTAAGCCATAGAAATGAAATTATTAATAATATGTTATTTTAAGTGGAATTATAGAAATCCAGAATGAATGACAAAAATAAGGAAATTAACAAAAAATTGTCGTCAACTGCAAATTTACCATAATTTGTTATCATATTTTCCAAATAACAACCATATTATCTGAGTTTAACAATATACTGGTTAGTTAAATCAAATTTCTGGTCATAAATGATGAATAAACGTCACGAAACGTATATTTGTGTTTGGAAATTTGATAAAAATTAGGCATTCTAACATTTTAGAAACACTTATAAAATATAGACACCCTCCAGATATGTTCACATCGGTACACATATGAACATTATATATGATCCAGAATATATTCATATAAATAAATATTACAGAAAAGGTAACACTTTTATTTTTAGTGCTAAATAAACTACATTAACCAAAATATATGTACTTACTCGAACTGCATACCGAAGTGGTCTGTTCTTGAAGTCTTCAGCTGGCAGGATTAGGTACAAAAGAATAGTGCACAACTGCCGTAAATAATCTAAATTAATAGCAAACACATAATATGTAGCAGTGAGGTTAATAAATCTATGCTTAATGAGAAGTCATAATATTACCAGAATAAACAAAACTAAAGAGATTGCAATCACGGGCATATATTAACATTTACAATTCTAAATAAATTATATAAGGCGGGTATATAGTTAAACCTTTTTTAAAAAATATAAATACAATTATTGAAATCTATTTCATTACAATAATTACTAATTTCCGCATGTATTGAATTTTGTTTCGATATTAGACATAGAGAAATTTTTTCATACTAACTATATACTTTTAATTTAATACTTCGAATGTGTTAATGGAACAAAACTAATATGCTAGTATAAATATAATACATATATAATATTATTGGAGTATTGTACGCAATTTTTCTAGTTAACAACTGTCATTTTTGACAAATTAAAAAATATTTTTATCTTAAAACGTTAACTTTAGCGTAACATACAGAACCTTTATCATATTTATTATATACTTTTGTGAACATTTATTTGTAATATAATAATAATCATATATACAAAAATTAAGTCTAAATTTGTGTATCTAAATAAATAAACAGTAGAAGAATGTAAAATAAGTCTAAAAACGTTAATCAGTACATTTGATATTTATTGACAATATATTTTCAAAATTTTAAACTAAGTATTTAGCCAAAAATAAAACCATAAAAACCAACCTTTTTCTGCCTCTTTGTCGCTACAAACCTTTTCTCGGCAAACAGTTTTTTCAATGTCTGCTTCTAAATCGAAAAAACACTTCCTGATGTCTAAAAATGAATTACCATGAACATTAGTAAACATAATTCTCTGAAGTAATGACTTAATAAAAAAATAAAAAATTGTACAAGCATGATTACACTTACAGTAGTTCCAGTAAATTTTATAATACATGAATCTAAAATAACTGACAAATTACAGATAGAAAAATATTTTTAAAACTCTTTATTAGAAAAATAAAGTATTTAAAATTTCTTTCCTTAAAATTGAATTAAAATGCTTAAAATTACTATAGTATACTCACTCCTCGAATGCTCTCGTCAGAAGAAATTATTCGTTTCATGAAAACTCTATGTTATACAGAACATTGTTCGCATCAACAGCAAGAAAATGGTATCATTCAAATTCAACCAAACCAAGTTGTGATCAATTAAGGAAACTATTAACTAAATGTTTCAGAATTATCTTAATTAGGAAGGAGAGCAAATTTTGCAGCTACACTTCCATATTTATATACACAGAACAAATGCGATTGTTAATATTGAACAGGGTGTTAGCTACTTTGAATAATCCTACAAAATAATATGTGAAAGTAATAACAGACCTAATTAAGCCTAGTATGTTAAATATAAAATGATTAATTAATTAAAAAATTAACATTAAAAAAACGTTAATGGTCTTTTATTAGTTTACCAGATAACAAGTAAAAAATATAATGTCAGTGTGGTATTTTAAAGAAATGATAATAACCAGAAATTAATTAACCTTATTTACAGAATATGGTTTATGGTTGTAGTGATAAACTCATTGTATTCTACTTCCTACTATATTTAATAATGAATCTACAGCAATACCTCCCGACGTCCTTTTATTTTAAACTCAACTGATCCAATCAATATATATGGCAGCCGACAGGGATCAAAACGAAATTCACCCATTTAACAACATATATGTGCACATATGTACATATATGTGC
>JAUZND010055954.1:0-18805 GCA_034780555.1 Coelogynopora nodosa
CCTGGTAGGGGTTCAACCAGAAATTGTCGCTTACAACATATTAACTGTTTATAGAAAAAAGATATCGCTCCAAAACTCGGACACACATTAGACCATATAATATTGATAATAATTATGAAAAAAAAACAATTTTCGAAAAATGGCGCTTAGGCCACTTAGACCTTGTAGCAGCGAAATGTACACAGTCCAGTCAGAACTCAACATAAACTCACTCTTTGACTTTTGTTGACTCCAGAGAGGCGAACAGCGGGGCCGCCCTCCACCACCTCAACTCGACGTCGATGAGCATGGTCGTGCTGGACCAACTGCCGCTCATCTCGGCAGATCTACCACAGAAGGCACTTTTCACGGACGCTATCCTCCTGGACATTCGCGAGGTGAACGATGACTTTATCTGGTGAGAACTTCAGCTACTGATTTACTATGCCGATATTACATAATAAGTGTATACTGTGACTGTGTAAAACGCCTATGCCTAGTTTTACATGAAACAGCATTGTGTGGGTAAACCATGTAAACTCATAAAATAGGATAAACTCATTTTGTCGTCGGAATGTCGATTGGATGCAACGCCAGTTTGTGGTCTATCGAGACAATGGTATTCAATGTACTGTCTATTCAAGGTAATATCCGATCTTTAATACCGACAGACTTTCCGGTATATTTTCGCATCTATCAAGCTTGTCAGACAAGTCCATCAGTTAGGCTTGTCAACTCCTCCATCCGTAAGGCCTGTTTATCTATGTGCCAAGCCTGTCGGATTATATAATATGTTGGTTTTATGATAACCAAATTTAGTCTGTTTATGATATTTAGTCATTTATACCTAGTTTAAATATTTATTTTTTTACTTTACTGTAACTAGAGATACGGGAAACGTTTTTATTATTTCTGCTTTTACAGTAGTGCATAATATGCTACTAATAGCTACTATAAGTACTATTAGCTTAATTACATCATTTTTATAAAAAATATGCTGGGTAGATCATCTTTCGCCCGGCCAGGCTCACATCAATAGTAAGACATGAAAGCATTTACGCTTACTATAAAATATTGGTCATTGTTATTACCTGAACTTTAGTTGAACATTACTCCTTAAACCTATTCTTTAATATTGTATTTAAGTATCAATCAATCAATCGTTGAACAAAGTTCTGTTTCTCGTTGTAAAAATTAGATAGGGTTGGCCCAATATGTTTATAGATATACAGATATACAATGTATACTAATCTGATAGTAGCCGTACGGCTTCGGTAGTTTGTAGTAGGCTTTGTAGTAGCCGTAGCTACGGCTTCCCGGATTTTATTGTGGAGTTGTATTTTGCTACCTAAAAGATATTTTGATCTATTTACGGTTCGGTTTTTTTTTAAATGAAACTCATTTATGTTGTGATTATAAAAAAGCTTTCAATATACTTTCTTGAAACCAAAAACAGTATGGAAAGATTTTTTATTAATGAAAAATATATCAACATATTCAATATAATCATTGCTAAATATATCAACTACAAGGCAGCACAATATTAATTAGACAGAAACCTAATTTTTTTGCAAAAAAAAGCAATCAATTATGAAACTATATACAGATAAGAGTATCTAACTCGCCAGAATGGCAATGAAGTACACAGCAATAACAACCAGATAGATGAGCATACAGGCCAGATCAACCAGATTACTCAGCCGGGCCCACTGTTGCTGCGAGCTTCCGCCGCCACCGCCACCACCGCCACCGTCCTCCAGCCAGCCGAGCCCAGCGGCCGCCAGCAGCCCGGTCTTCACCTCGAGCACCCGGCAGATGCCCCGCTCCCAGCCGAGCGGATAGTCGGTGAGCCAGATGGAGGAGGCCACCACCCCCCAGCCGAGCGCCAGCCCGGTCAGCACGAGAAGGGTGCAGTAGAAGTGGACAATGCTGTCGCCCGAGCCCTGCTCGATCAGCGGCTCCCCCTCCAGCTGGACGAGCTGACAACTGCCCCCCAACAGGCAGAGCAGGAGGAGGGTGTGCCGGGCCCACTGGCCGCAGGGGATGCAGAAGTGGAGCAGTAGACAGCCGGCCAAGGCCAGGCCTGGGAGGAGGCCGGTTGTGGCCCGGTTGTCCGCCCGATGGTAGACGGTCAGGTGGACGACGGAGTAGCGCTCGGGGTCCACATGGTGCGGCTGGGGGGTGTAGTTCCTCTCCTTGCGTAGGGTCCATAGGGAGGTCTGCTGCTGGGTGGGAGTTGGGTGGTTTGAGTTGGCGGATGGAATATGTTGTGTATAATAATGACAAGGTGTCTCCGACCGGGAAAAACCTGGAAAATGCTTAAGCCACCGGAAAAACTTGGAAAAACGGGGAATCTGAAGAATTCAAGGAAAAAACCGGGAAAACAAGCTATTTATAGAATGAAAACCAGGAATTCGTATTGATTTTTCTATTGTTTGTATTATTTAAATGATCTGCTGGCACTTGCCCAGTATTTTATTACCTTATAATAAATGTGACTTTTGTCATTTTCAACTAAAGTCGCTTTTTTGCTACATAATCGTGTATTACACTATTATTGACTTCTTTTACGCTAAGACTGCAGGGAATTAAGCAACCCTGGCTTGCTGAGCTGTCATTAGGTAGTTTTTTGTACTAATCCTGGTAGAGAAAAACCGAAAAAATACAATAATTAGCCTGGAAAACCAGGGAATTCGATTGTGATAATAGCGCGGACACCCTGTAATGATTAGCACTGCTATATGACACTGACCAAACTAGGAGTAGTTATCGCGTGGCACAAATGAGTTTGTTCTAATAATATCATCGCGATATTAATTTAATTTATGCATTCATATAATCGTATTTCTCAAAACATTTCAAATATTTTATACCAAGTTTCTGGAAATGTAAGTTGTATCTAAAAATATTTTTAAATATAAATGTCTTTTTTTATTTTAACCAGTGTCTAAAATATTGTCGTTGCATTTAAATGTTCTTATAACCAGTTCATCCTGTTTACATTATGTATGTCAAGTTTGTAAATTGCATCGCCAAAGAGGCTTTTTGTCACAATTTCAGATAATATTAGAAATAATTAATTTAATTTGCAAAAATCTGTTAACAAATAGATGGTTACCGGTATAAAAGAAAAAGCAGAGACTACTAAGGAGATAGGCTGGATAACGGCCAGCTTAAACAGTATTTTATAAATATTGAAATATGTAAAAAAATATTTATACTAGCAGAAAGAGCCTTAAAATATTCACACAATATTATATTATTTAAAAGGAAGTATTTCTCATAAAATCCTTTTTTCCACTCAAACATTTCTACTCGTGAAACAGTAAAAAAATAACGTGTCGCCGACTCTAATTTGATCACAAACCCACCAGCTGCGGTCCCAACCGCCTCATGTCGACGCAGGGCTTCCAGCAGATGTGTCGTCGGGATGTGTACGGCTTGTAGATGGCCACCTCACAGGTGTACGCCGCCGTGTAGAAGCTCTCCGCCGTCGTGTTCTTCCAGCAGGGCACGACCACCTTGAAGTTGCAGCTAAATACCGAGATCCCAGTGTCTCGCATCATGTCCCGGCAGTCTTCCGCCCCTGCAGTGCTTTTAACTGTCACCAGTCCGATGCGAGGAGTCCACATTTTGATCTGCTTGTAGTTGTCGGAGGACCCAGAGGCGACTCGAATGCCGTTGTACTGGCTGGCGTTCCAGACCAGACGGGGATCGTTCCAGAAGGCCAACAGATAACCAGACAATTCCAGTTCTTGTCTTTTCGAGTTAAACTCAGTTTGAAGCAGGCTGATCTTGTACTTGACGTCGCCCGATGACTCACCGGTTTTAATCATGTCGTAGCCGTTCCAGTAGTTTTTGAATAGGTCCTCTTTGAGCCTAAATATGGCAGATTTGGCAGCGTCGCTTTCAAGAAACGAAACTGCGACAACTAAAAGGAACAGCAACGCACCACAGGTTGACATCGTTCACTTTTGTTTTGAAAATCTCGCAACTGCACTCAGCTCATATTATATTCGGAGCAACCAAGGATAACTTGCGTTGGAAGGCTAATATTAAGTAAATTTATGTAAATGATTGCAATAATAAATTCATGTCGGTGTAGACTACGACGAGCTTATTGTCTTTATCTTGTCTCATCTATAATTGATTGATACTCTTTCGTTTACCTAGATATGCAATTGTATTAGAAATGTATATATTTATTTATGCATATTTATATCAAGAACCAATTACATCGAGATATTATATCCAATTTCTAAAAGATTTTGTAGTCAGCTGTTTTTACGCTTATAGCCTATTTATTATAAATGGGTGTTTCTAGGTTTTGCAGCTTTATTAAATGATCAAGTTTATAGTTTGTGTAAAAATTATTTGTAATTTGCTGTGTTTATTTATATATCATTTCACGTTATGCCCTTTTAATATTATCATAATCTTTTATTTTTTAATATGGAATAAATTGTCATATTTAAATGCCGTAAGTATGTCAAACAATATTCAGTGTATATGCTTATTGATATATTCAGCGACTGACTTGAAAGTAACGTTTTTATCGTTTACAACAAATTATTTTAACTTCTTCTTTGTGATGCTGTATTGTGTCTTGAAAATAAATAAATAATCATATCCAAGCTTTAGATGGGAAACTATTTATTAGTCCAGGCCGTGCGTTTATATAGTCGAGCCTATTATAAACGTATGAAGGTGTTTATTTAATAACAGTTGAAACGAAATTTTGATAATTCTTTGTCTGATGCGTTCTTACTATAAATATACAGTAAATTAATTGATGGTATCAAGTGTTTTCGCTATACCTATTTTTTGTAATTAGAAAGATAAAGTGTGTGTTGTGAAATCGCTTTACTGGTTATGTTAGTGTTGAACGACACGATATTTTGTCATGGCCTCTATCATTTGTGTGATAATAGAACAACAGCACTATTGTATATTAAAGGATGCAGCAGACACATCATATAAAAAGCAATATACATGCTATTATCACAATTAATAAAGCTCGTGACGAATCATCGTGTTGTTGTATAGTTACATATACCTAAAAACTGTTTTTACACATTGTTTTTTTTTAAATAATTAATTTATATCATGGCCTATTCTCTGAGTTTAGGGAGTCGATATTAATATATTGCTGCTAGCATTCGAGTACCTATATCGTTCCTATTTCAAACTTTTAAAAAAGGATTCTGACATCCAGGAGTTAAATAGGCTGATACATATCTTCAACATCAACATTGATATTTAATCAAAAACGTAACCAAAATATAATGATGAACAAACAGACAAAGCAGGAAAATATAACGATTTTATTTATATATAAAATGGCAGTATTCATTAGTCTAGCCATAGATATGGATTGTTTGTTTATTTATATGGAATCTATTTATATTTATGAGTCTAGCCTTACTTTTATTATATACATCATGCTGGGGGAAAACGTATGTACTATAATTCAGTGGATAATTAATTATTTTATATAAATAATTGTCATGCTGGATATGTTTTAGCCTTACACATAATTGTTGACTAGAAACAATCTTAACTACCTAGCTACACGACGTCATATTACTGGATTATCAATTGAAAATGAGTAGTTATATAATTACCTATACATACAAATAGAATAAATAATAACTTCGAAACCATCTAATGTTCTGAAATTAAATTTTTTAATAGAAACTCTAAGAATCTCAAATGTCATATTTTTAATTAAATAGAATAAAACTGGTAAATCATAATACCTGCAAGCCTTTTTAGAAACACAAGCGAGTCGGTTTCTATTTGCTATAACATATTATTCATTTTATCCAATATCTTTTAAGTCATACACACTAATATTACTTCTCTGCAATCTATATGTTAGTATTATTCTGCCACTTTCCATTTTACATTACATACAATACATCAGAGAAAGGAAATATAGTTTTTAACTATTTTAGTTTTGTGTGTGACCCCTTGGAGCCCATATATTCGGTTTTAAATTAATTTAAGGACTATAAAAATTAACGATTACCAATAAAATAAGAATATGACTCCAAAGAATATAGAAAAAAATTAATTATTGTCATTCAAAGTGAATGAATTAATGATGCATTAAACTATATTTTGACGCAAAATTATCTAAAAATAAAATTTAGTGTTTGCTGCATAATTATGTTTTTAGTTAAACGATTTAGTATTCAGTTTTGCAGTTCAATGTATTGTTACTTTTTTTTGTTACACATTTGTATTGTTACACATTTTTACTTTTTACAACTTTGTTGGTGAGATGTTGCTACTGTCGCTAAGCGATTTTAAATTTCGTCATCAAAATCCAGCACACAGTACACTCCTCATGGGCGAATGCGAATGGTAATATAATGTATAGATATTATCGTTACATTATAGTTATTATACCCCACTATCAATTTAATCAACACTTAATTATATCAAATCTCAGTATACAATGGTGTACTACGGTCTCAATATTTTCTGCACTTTAATAACTATTTCGTCTGTATTTTTATGCATATAAAATTGTCCATTATGTAAAGCACTATATTCTTAACCATGGATCTTAGCAGATATTATTAGCTTCTAGGTTAAGATTCTTAGTTAAATCATAAGTATTTTACGTTCGTTTACATTTAGTTAAATAGGATCCTTCCAATCTCGTTGGAAGGCGGAAAGATCTCGTATCATCTCACTGTAAACATTTTTTTTAATTATAAAAAGATACCTTTTTGAAAATTCGAAGTGGATGAGCCTTGATTTTGCTGCTCTGTAGAATGAACTTATAGTTTGTAAGAGTAGTATATCATATCCTAAAATAAATGTTTACATACTTACATTTTGAAAGATAAAGCATATAAATTATATACTTTCCATAATACGAGGTCAGGTGGGGTTTCATTATAATGATCTACATATTATTTAAAAATCATACATCGCTTTATAACTGTTTGCTCATGATTGGGTCCTTTTTTGGATTTAAACCGCCGGTCAATTATTAAATATTTTATTATCACATTATTTTTACTATTATTTTGTGTTATTTGTACACTTTGGTTAGTACAAATTTAAAGTAAAACTGGCATTTCATCCTACGGAAATAATGGAAAAGGACCTGGAATTTGGTTCTGTCACATCCCTGCTAACACTTATATTTTATTTATATTATACAACACAAAAAAAATCTTCCATGAAATTAAATTACCCACTTCGAGTATAACTGACCCCATTCAATACATCCATATGGAGACTATATACATTCTAGTAATCTCATGTTTCATGACCTACCTCTCTGCATACAGCAATCTCATGCCGGAAGCCAAGGTTCATCTGTGGTGTCGATTGTTTGGTCACCTGAAGCTCTTGGTTCGTCGAGGTCGGATGACGGCCGTAGAAGTAGCCGAGACCTTCGCTGCCTGCCTCATTCACTCCAATTCACGGAGAGAGAAGGAGGTGGGTGCATTATGATGTATACACTGAGCTTACCAACCTAATTCTTTATTTCACACGCTACGGCATGTTTTTAAGGACTAGCTCTCTCTCTCTTCTCTTTCTACTCTCTCTCTCTCTCTTTTTCTTTCTCTCTCTTTCTTTCTCTTTCTCTCTCTCTCTCTTTTGCCTTTCCTCTCTCCTATCTCACTAGATGATCAACATCCTCTCCGAGCTCATGGGTGACGTCCGCGTGGAGGACTCAATGACCGACGAGTCAACCTCGGCGACCACCACTCCCCGCAGACCGGCCACTGCTATAGCTGTGGTAGGTGCAGGTGGTGTCGGGTTACCAATGTATACGCAGGGACTGGGTGGTGATGGTGGTAAGGGTAGCAATCCAATGCTGAACTCGATGATGGCAACTGCCGGCTCCTTCGATCTCAATGCCACTTCGAATGAGGAGATCAAAAACCCCCTTGACGATACCTTTGCTAAAGGTGGGTACAGAACTGCGATTATTGTCTCGGTGTTTATAGCTCATTTCATTGTATACAGAAATAAGATAACAAGATTTAAAACAACCAAATTCTAATTTTCAGTAAGATATAAAAAATAAAACATAATATATCTTAATCTGAACAAAGTTTTGGAAATATTACTTTCATAAAAAACATTCAAATTTAAATTAATAAAGTCAAAAAAGTAGAGATAATCGATTACATTCCATTATATTATTGCAATTAAAGTTATCGATAATGATTCAGAAATTAAAATGTTTAAATCTTTGAGAATTTGTTTAGTCTATAATTACCTACTTCAAAGTTCCAATAAAATTTGTTTCTCTATATGAAAATATGAACTCAAAGCAGATAGCTATCTGTTTTTTAAAAACCAACAATGTTTTATTTTTCAATATTCATTTTCAAAAATCGAGAAACTAGCTAGTTAGTCTTTACTTTATCCAATGCGACTAATTTTCGAATACTCTTTGAGGCCATAGTTTATGAATCTCATTTTTGCATTAATTTAATTCTAGTTGTTCTAATTAACTTGGTGAAATGAGAAGGTTGAACAAAAGTAACGCAGTTATAAATAACTTATTGTATTACAATATCAGATAAACCTACACGCACGGTAGTCGGTATGCCAATATATCCTACCAATAATAATCAATTGTGTTGGAACGATGACTACAATTTCAGAATATCAGTCTTATCTCAACAATACGACTAAATATGATGATGATGATGATGAAGCTGATGATGACGACGATGATGAAGACGAATATGACGTAGTCAGTGGTCTGCAGGCCACCAATCATACTGCGCCATCAACTTTTGCAATCACTGATACTGTGACTTCTCTCAAAGGTTTATTATACATGTTTTTATTATCTGCTGGCTGTGTATGTCGTAATTTACACTGCTTAACGTCACACTTCCGGCCTGTCGTGTTGTTATTATGCTCAAATGTGTATTTTATATTATTTATTTCACACGCATCGCATGCCATGATATTGTCCTAATTTTATTCTCTAAAGTTTCTGTATTTTGCAATGCTCTTCTTGTTTACATGTATTATTATACTGTATATTGTATAATATATTATATAATGTATATTATTATAGGAAAATTGCTAATGTTGTATTTATTTATCTATAATGTAGGACTATATTTAAAAAAATGTATTTAATACTTTGTATTAAATTCTTTTTATAAAAATAATTTTATTTAGCTTATTTCAAATAATATATGTGTAATCATTTTCCAGCTTAGATTATGTTGATCTTAAAGTAATTTTCTGATATCTCTCATACTAATGCAATAATACAAATAATTTTATATTTATGAAGCGGCCTAATCATAATAGTATAAAGTGAATCAACTACATTTGAAAATATGCAGATTTTTTCGGATCAACAACTTTTTATGGCAGCCGACAGGGATCAAAACGAAATTCACCCATTTAACAACATTATGTACATATATGTTGTTAAATGGGTGAATTTCGTTTTGATCCCTGTCGGCTGCCATAACTTTTGGCACGTTTTGGTATTGACATTTTATTTGTTTCTATACGTTTATATACGTCTATAGTTATGACTTCAAGCTTATAGTTTTACAGTTACAGACTAAGTTTTGATGCACAATTAAAGAATATTATTTATATTTTTGCGTGCTTTCTGTGAATAGAAACAATTACTGTTTCCTATAGTTATTATTTATAGCTTCTATCACATCTATTTGATATTAGATGTGCAGTTTGTCACGTTGCAATCAAGTAGTCTTATGATAATATACTCACGTTGACTTGTTTTGGCTACATTTTCATAGTTAATTTTGTCAAAAAATTACATTTAATGTAATTTTTACTTATTTTAAATTAGTAACATATTCTAATTATTTTTTATTTGCTGTTTCATGTAAAACGAGTGTTTTTCACAATAATTTTTTCAATGCGCAATGATTTTTTAATATAAAATTTATATATATCATTTTTCTGACTCGCATGACCTGCTACCTGATTTGTTACGGTTTATCTGAATTATATATTAACTTATTGATAATAATATTTTTATATGTAATATTATAAATTGGTATTTATACATAGCGTTGTCTTTTATATATATTTTAATGAAGCAATATAATATGTTAATTATGTCATATAAATATCACATTATGTTCTTCTGAAGTTGAATTTTGGTTATAGGAAAAGCTTCATTAAGATGATTGCGCGGTTAACTTGTTTGTGTCATTGTTGTCTGTTTGTTATTATTATTATATTTCTATTATATTTCGATTCAATTAAAATTTCATTTATTTCTGATTGTTTTGTCTAAACGTTTTCTAGAATAATTAATAAAAATCCAAGTTACTTTTTCGTGCACGCGTAAAAATAATACACAATATTTTTTTATTAAGTTTATAATGTCAGTTAATAATAAGTTTATTAATGTATTAATAATTTCAATTAATTTATACTATAGGACTGCTGTGCATAATTATAGTTATATTCATTTAGAAATAGGATCACTGAGGAATACTCACAGATGAAATAATGCAGATTGTTTTTCTATAATAGCGATATTGATTTGATATAATATCGATTGTCTCTTATCGTAGCCATCGCTAATATCATTACCAGCGAGAGTGACTCATAACTATAGCGACATTGATTTCATATAATATCGATTGTCTCTAATCGCTAATATCTTTACCAGCACGAAGTGACTCATCACTATAGTGACGTCGATTTCAAATTGCATCGATCGCCTCCCTCCCTCCCTTCAGACAGCCTAGCCTACAAGTCAATGCTGCAGCACTCGACACGGCGACAGTCCACCCGAGACAGTGATGAGGAAGAGCTGGACGCTCTGATCACTCTGAGTCAGTCAGGCGGCTCACCCTCCACCATGATCGCCATCACCCAGCCGCCCGCTCAGCACTCGGGGGGGCACCATCTGGGGGGAAGGAGAGACCCGGCGGCTGTCAACCTGCGCTCCACGCAGGACCTCCTTCGATCGGGTAGGCTTCAATATTCATGATTAAATATAGTTTAGTAGTTCGTTAACAGCAAATTATATATAAAGGTAACAATGCGTAATATAGAAAAAGACTAATTATGAGAGTTACTGCTGACTACTACATGACTGCTAGTTTTTGTTGTAGCTTGCTACACGCCTCTTTTCACGTACACCCATGCATGTATAAAGAATTAATTAACTGCGGCATGTTCATAAAACAATGTGAGATATCAATGTGAAGTGTGAACTATTTAATTTATAATAAAAACTATACAAGGTATCACACAGCAGTGGAAAATGTATTATGTTTTCGCAACGTTTGTTTTATTACCTAGAGATTTTTTGTTATGTAACGCATTTAAGAAAAAAAAGTAGACGGTAATTAAATTTAATTACAATTCAATTATAAATTTTAATTGAAAAACTTGATTTTTTTTTCAACACGCCACTGAGAAACAACATTTTCAGAGAAAAAAATTGCTAAAAATTGGCACCTTTTCCTAAATTTTTTGGTACACCGTTCCTGCTTCAGTGCATGTGCATGTCCAATTTCAATTAAAAATAACTTAACAATAAAACAATAATATTTATATACATTATTAATAAAATGTCATTCCTTCGCTTATATACAATTTTGTTTTGGAAAGAAATTTCGAATTTTAAAAATAGTACATGATTAATTATAACTAACACCTGACTATCCATATGGATACTAATTATTAAATTCAGTATAGGGCTAGTATGCTTTGCAATTTTTTCTCACTTTTACATAATACACTTTTTTATACACTTATTATACACACTATTATTAATCATGGTAGAAGGCTGTAAAATAAAATCTCCACAAAATACATGTTTTATTAAATAAATATTTGCTTGAACTAAAAAATACCCTTCTGAAAAAACAATTCTCAGTTACAGCATTAAAATTAAAACTCAATTTTTTCAGAGAAATTTCTGTAGTTTTAAAAAATCTCCATATATATTCAGAGAAATCACTGTTTTATAAATGCCTATTTCCTCCCGAATGAATGAAGCTTTTCATTTTATGTAGCTATGCGTACTTACTTACGTATACTTGCTACTTACTTTTATGATGCTTAATAAAATAATGAATTTTTTTTAATTATTTAATATAAATTGAAACTTGCAGTATTAATTTGAATATAAATAATTTTGAATTACCAGGAATAATTTTATTTATAATTTTAATCGCCGGGATTAATATACATATTTACATACTTTACATTATAAAATTAATAGTCAACAATATTTTTTAATCGCCGGGATTATAGATTAATTAAAATCAATTTATATTTTTTAGTTTTATAAATTGTTTACCTTTTAATTTCATTCAGTGGGAGTGAAAAGTATACTTTTCTTTCTTTCATAATTAATGTCAAAGTTTACTTTTCACTCCCGCCTGAAATGAAAATATTTTAACACTGTTAATTTGAACTAACATTTAACAACATCATGAGTTTGACCCGATATTATCGTTTTACCTATTATATTTTGACACTACATTTTTTTATTTGGTAATTTAATGAAATAAACATTATATATTTCTTAGTAAACATTAAATAATCGATATTTTCAGGCAGCAATATTAAAATCTTCAGCTGCTATAACCATGAATGTTCTTTATAGCCATATGGTTAGATATATCAGCAATATTTAGAAAGTAAAACGAATATGTATAAAATAATATAAATTTCTTTCATATTATACAGCGACATCACTGTTATCTAATTTACTCATGAAACTTATTATATTAGTGATACTGTGGTTGTCATTCTATTGTTACTGTTTTAATATATTGTGTAATAGGCCTGCTGCTTTCAAATTTATATTAATAAAATATTGTTTTTATTTAACATGCGGCATGACACCAACAAGATTTGATAATACTTGCATTTCGGCCCACTTGAATATGCTCGAGGTTGTACATTGTAAATGTTATTATATAAAGTACATAAATTAATCGATATAACATTTATATAATAAATTATAATTTCTCTTGAGCAGAATAGTTAAATATGTTGTCAATTTTATTGATCAAGTATACATTAAAATCCGAAACCTATGCTATTCTTCAATAATAATATTATGATTATTTCAATTTTCAATTATCTTCTCTATTATTTGATATCTTTGATATATAATCATTGTCAAATCAACGTAAATTATTCTAATTAAAATATTTTATTTTTGTAATACATAATATTATATTAAATATTTTATGCATTATAAAATTTAGTATTAAAAAACAAAATAGCTATTTTTACTTAAGGACAATATTACTAGAAAATTGCATTGTAAACTATCCACATATAATACAATGCAGTAATAATTATTGATATTTTGATAATTAAAATCTTTACTAGGTAGGTTCAACTAATCATTAAAGGTGTTTATTATATTATAAATGAAATCACGTTTCCGTTTACTATACATTATCAGTTTTTAATTGATGTTATTGTTACTTTGTTGTTTATTAATTATAAAAATTTTACTAGCCTATGTGAAATATTCTAATCAAAATACCATTAAGGTTAATAATATACTTAAAATAATGATGGCAGCCTTAGATTGTGAATAAATATACAGCCTTTTACAGTCATTATATTAATGATTCATTTTTTTAAAATTTAATAGTTATTATATGGATTTTCAAAGTATTCAGATTAGCTTGTAAGCGTCTATATTTCTAAAAAGGAGTGTTCATTTAAATTTGTAATAACCAAAAAATTAAATACTTTATTTCATTTTTAATTAACTGATACATTTTTATATCTGATTATGTTATTTGAATCAATACTTAAACAAAAAAATATTATACATATTTCTGTATTGAATCTACAAAGTTCTGTAGAAATTATAAAATTGTGTTACTATAATTATGTTAATTATATAAATAAGTCTATCAAAATATGCCGAACAAACAGTTAGTCTAAAAACACTTTCGATGAATGATCTCCGGTCCACACTCATCGTACTCCTGCTTCGACACCCACATTTGAGTGAAAGTAGAAAGTGAAGCCAAAATCGAGCCCCCAATCCAGACGGAATACTTGCGCTCGGGCGGCGCGATAACCTTCACACGCATCGCCGCCGGAACCAACTCGGCCAGCTCTCTCGACATTCGATCCACTATCCCGGGAAACATAGTGGTGCCACCCGAGAGAACTACGTTGGAGTAGAGATCCCGACGAATATCTATGTCCGCTTTGGTGATCGACTCGTAGACAGCGTCATGAATTCCGCTCATTTCGTGGCCCAGAAGGCTGGGCTGGAACATGGCTTCAGGACAGCGGAACCGTTCGTTGCCAATAGTGATGACCTCACCGTCTGGAAGCTCATAGCATTTCTCCAGGGCGCTAGTTTTAACACTCTGACCCATCTCCTGGTCAAAGTCTTGGGCAACGTAGCACAGCTTCTCCTTGATGTCTCGGACAATCTCCATCTCGGCCGAGTTAGTGAAGTTGTAGCCGCGTTCACGAAAAATCACAGCCAGATACTCGGTCAAGTCGTGGCCGGCGAGGTCAAGGCGTTTGACGGCATGAGGTAGTGCGTAACCTTCGTAGATGGGGACTGTATGACTGACACCGTCACCACAGTCCAGAACAATTCCGGTCCCCCTGCCTGAAGCGTAGAGGGAAAGCACCGCTTGGATACTGACGTACATCGCAGGAACATTGAATGTTTCGAACATAATTTGGGTCATCTTCTCTCGATTCTTCTTTGGGTTGTGTGGCGCTTCAGTCAGGAGAACGGGATGTTCTGAGGGCGCGATGCGGAGTTCGTTATAAAAGGTGTGGTGCCAGATCTTCTCCATGTCATCCCAGTTAGTGACAACGCCGTGTTTAATCGGGTAATTGATCGACAATATGCCGCGGTTGGACTGCGCTTCGTCGCCGATATAGCTCTCCTTCTGACCCATTCCTACCATGACATTCCCGTAGCGGGGACGACCGATGATTGAGGGGAACACGGCGCGTGGAGCGTCCTCTCCTGCAAACCCCGCCTTGCACATGCCCGAGCCATTGTCGATCACTACCGCCGCGATTTCCTCATCGTCAGTGGGCAGAGTCATTATGTTGCGTATAAATCAGTCTTTTCAATCAATCTTTAAGTTTGGAAAATGTTGTATAAGAAGACATTATTTCGGTTAACTTTATATATACGTTTGAGTCGATAGAAGTTGCTGAACTAATGGCAGTCAAGAGTTTTGACACAGCCTTATATGGTTGTAAACTAAAAATGTATTTGAAAGGGTTTTCTAAACATTCCCAATGTGTAATGTTTTCTATGAATAGCCTTTATTTTCTAACTCCAAATATCATATGATTAAGAAAACGATGGGTGTTGATTGGATGTACAAATATGGCGACATAAATAACCTTTATACAATTAAAAAAGCCTCCACAATTAACAGCCTTATATGGATGTTTAATTTTCCGTTTAAAAATGCATCATCGGGTGAAATATGTCCATGCTAATACGAAACAAATAGCGCTCACAGTATTTCTACGGCTTGCTCAAGAAATGTGCAATAGGTTCTAAAAATAGCTGTATTTCTATAATATGACAATTAACTGCATACTATTTATTGATTGAACGATTTCTGTAATTTACATAATTTGTTGAACATTAATAATATCATTAACTTCACATTTTGCATATAATATATATATATATATTATATGCAAAATGTTCCACTTAATATAATTATTGAGTTGATATATATATATATTTCTAAACCAAATAATTTATTTTGAATACATATTAAGTAGTTTGAACTTTTTAAGTACATTTTGCATCATTTACTAATTTTTTCTTTGTATGTATTAAGTGTAATTATATTATTTATTTATGGCCTTTAATTATGCCGGCCATGATTAACAAATTATAAGTTCAAAACTGTTCAGTTTTGTGTTCTATTTTAATCATATTACGTTAATGTTATGTAATATCTATTAATGTTTTCGAGTGATTACCACAGATTGTCCATGTTATACTCTAACTTTGAACCTACACTCAAATATATTATGAATAATTCAACTTTTAACATAATCATGAAAAATTTAAATAATAAAATCAATAATAGTTGACAAATATATATAGATATATATATATCGAAAATTCCTTTTAACAATAATATATTTGTAAACTTTATTTATGTATGTTATGAGAATTATAAATGACGTACTATATCTTTAATAAACGTTATAATTGTTAGCTTATTATTTACACAGATTTAGTATATTTATATAATACGTAATAATATGTTT
This sequence comes from Coelogynopora nodosa, assembly GCA_034780555.1. Lineage (NCBI taxonomy): Eukaryota > Metazoa > Platyhelminthes > Proseriata > Coelogynoporidae > Coelogynopora > Coelogynopora nodosa. The sequence continues at coordinate 16,237 of JAUZND010055954.1, forward strand.
TTTTCTTCACTATAGTGGCCTCACGTGACTCTGACTTAAGTGACCCTGAGATTGAATCACCCAGTGAGAAAAAGTCTTCAAGGTCTCCCACGAAAGGATCCGCCGAAAAGGACGATGATTTCTTTGATTTCTACAATTAAATCTACTATTGCATAATTTATTTTATTTTTTCACATGACCATTCCATATCATATTAATTATTCTCAAAATTGTAAGGTTATTTTGTATTATGGCTTGTAACATTGAATTTTTATTATCACACCATGACTCATTTATAGGTGTTTTTATAAAAGTATCACATAAGTTCACTGATTTTATACCTAGAGGTTGTATAACAGTGTCTAGTCGATGTACTTGTTGCTAATTAAAAAAATGTATTATGCTTAAGACTTTTTATACTTCTTTTCTATTAATTGAAAATGTGAACTACATACATCGATTATATTATATGCTTTAGTAAAAAAATGCTTTTATAGATAACAATGATTGCAATTTAAGAAATGTTGTATAATCGGTGGAATTAAATGGTTAGCAGACTTAATTCATTTTAACAATACGGTATTTTTTATTTTGATATTAATTTTCTAAATCATATTATCAGTATCATATATTATAAATTTATTTTATGTAGTAGTAAATGAACACATTCTATTCAAATCCTCACCAACACTACAAAACAAATTGAAAATAGAAAGAAGAAAAAAAGAACCAGAAATTATCAAAGCGACTGTCAAATAAGAAACAAAATTTCATAATAATGTCAGGATAGTTCAAAGGAAAAAAACCAACATTCATGACAAAACTCCAGAAAGGTCGAACAAAAGGAATGAGTTTATCATCAAATCAAAAATAAGATTCACCAAAAAAATCCAGACTTAGCTTGTACTCTGTAAAACAGGCCTGGAGTGATAAAATGGCAAGTCAAACCTGTGGATTTAAAAGAAAGTCTGTCAAATCCAAAAAAGCAGAAGATTTATTGGAGACAGGCCGGATCATTAAGAAAACACGTGTAACAATTGATATATATAATAAAAAGGGAAGAAAAATGACTAAACAATGGTGCGGGTCTTTGAACCCATAGAGTACATCATTATTTATCATAATATTGGCCAACAGGACACAATAATATATATTAGAAATTAAAGTATAATTTCGGCATTGCATGAACAGTATATTTAAATTACAAAATACAATTTGCTAACTGACAATACAAACTATTGTAATTTACAATTAATTTATCATTTTTGCCTCTTAATTTAAAGACCATGTGTATAAAGGCTGTGTATATATCTGATTCAAATATTATCTTTTGAAACTTTAAACTTTTCATCCCATTTATTGTTAATATACAACTGCATATATATATATATGAAGATATATAACGCTTATAATCGTTGAAGATCTTTTCTTTTCCCATATCGAAACCTCAAATAGCGGAAATGTAGTGTAGGCAAACAGTAAAGCGCCCCATATAGCTATAGTGGTTTTAAAAACAAATATTTATGTGAAAATTTATTTAAGATATTGATTATCATTGTACTTGCTTTCGTGGATCTGAAAGAAGACAGTGAAAATATTTAAATAACTGTTTCTAAAATAGCGCAGAAAATTCTAGCTTACATTAACTAATTTTAATATAACACGAATTTGACAGGTTAAATTCTATCGTTTATATATATCCTCTAAGCATTATGGAAGTATGTTTTGAGGCGAAATAAAAAATAATAATTTTGAAATGTACATCTAGAATGTTTACTTCTCTATTTATATACTAGAACGTAATAATGCAAATACAAAATTTAGATAATTTATTCAATTAAAAATTAATCACATTTCATATGTTATTAAATATATACGTATTTAAGTATTAAAAAAAAATTTTTACTAAGTATATACGGACGTTAAGATTGAACATTTTATTTTATCTTAAAATTAGTTGAAATTAAAATGTTGATTCCATATCTCCCTTATGGATAATTAAATTGTATTTAATGTATATCAAAAATATGTAATGATTACATACAAAAAAATACACATAATAAAACAAATAATCCACATTATATTTAAAAAGTTCCTTTAAATGTACATTTCAAAATATATTAACTGGTTTAGAAATAAATATATATATATACATGCGAAATGTTCAACGTATATATGAAAACAATTATATAAAATATAGAAATCGTTCAATCAATAAAAAACAGCATTATGCTGTGAATTTTCATTACAGCTATTTTCAGAGCAAATTGCACGTAATATTGTCTTGAGCAGGCATTAGAAATACCATGAGCGCTATTTCTGATGTTCGCAACATTCAATGTTCCGGCGATGTACGTCAGTATTCAAGCGGTGCTTTCCCTCTACGCTTCAGGCAGGACGACCGGAATTGTTCTGGACTGTGGGGACGGTGTCAGTCATACAGTCCCCATCTACGAAGGTTACGCACTACCTGATGCCGTCAAACGCCTTGACCTCGCCGGCCACGACTTGACCGAGTATCTGGCTGTGATTCTTCGTGAACGCGGCTACAACTTCACTAACTCGGCCGAGATGGATATTTTCCAAGACA
>JAUZND010055965.1:0-18804 GCA_034780555.1 Coelogynopora nodosa
CGCCCCTTTTTTCGTGGGTCCCATTCGATATCTTTCGATACCGCATTCGACATTTTGGGTCGCATTCGATATTTATTTTGGGGCCCTTTCGATAAATAAATATATATATACTGTCATTTAGATGATAAATACTCTGGTAACATTTTTGTATTTTAATTGTTAATGTAACCTCATTAATAATTCAATTTAGGAGAATTATATATAATTTTTAATTATTTTGATATTTTTCTGATATATATTCTGATTCAAAAGATAATCTCAATATAATATAATAACACAAAATGTTTGTTATATGTTATAATTTATTTGTAAATTTATTTTAAAAAATTTTAAAATATGTACCTATTACAGATGTTGTACCATTTGTGATGCAACTTGAAATATTGCAATGCTTGTATGTGTATACGTACGATATGGCGAGGTTGCTGATGCAAAATGCAACGTTTGTAAATTAACAGTATAATAATTTAAAATTGAACAATACATTTCAAAATGTGATTATCAACAACTTAAATGCTTACTTAAAACACATTTTTAACTATATAATATGTTAAATGCTACTTGTTATATAAATTTTAAAATGTTCCACTTATGTTCTAAACAAGAGTGACATTGACTGATAACAATTATTTACTCAGAAAACGGTAAACAATAAAAAAATTAAAATAATTGTAGATAGATAATAACTAATTCATAATTGCTTATCATGGTTCAAATTAATTTGCTTTAATAAGCACATCGATTGCAAAGTTCACGTGAATAGGTGCAATTAATTCATAATAACATATCGTATATTATAAAAAAATTGACAAATTGTCATCGTGAATACTAAACTTTTCTTTTTTATTTATTAAATGATTAAATAAGTATTGGACACTTTCAAACATGTATGAGTCTATTTTTTTACGCAGTGGGAAGAGTGTTAAATATATTTATAAAAAAAGTTTCTCCAAAATAATATTTAATGATTACAGTCAACCTCAGAATTGTAAAAATAATTTGTTTGTTGTTGTGTAGTACCTTAATTGCTCTTATAAGCACTATTTTATTATGATGTGATATACATCACATATAAATCAAATTATTTATAAATATAAAAGTATTTTTTGTTGACCTGATTAATGAACATAAGGAATACATTGTGTAAATTATTTAACCAATTATGGTACCTGATAACCAATGTATTCCTATACTCATTAGATTTAAAACTGTGTTATATTCATTATAATTTCATAACTAAGGATTTCTTTCTAAACTTTAGTTGAGATCATGTGCAATGTTAAAAATAATTTGAACACGCTAAAACAATTCCAAGACAGAAATAACATTGTTTTTGTATATAATAGAACTCTAAAAAAGTATATTAATGTGAATATGAGGTGCACGTAACATTATTTTTTAAATACTTTGTGTATTAACTGCATAACCGAAGCTGGACTCCTATAGTTTACAAATGTGATCGGGCAACACAATGAAACATTATGTACGTTTTAAAGTAAAAGTACAGGACAGTACGATTTCGGCATTGGAGACAATATATTAAATAGAGGGGCATTTAACAATTGAAAAAAAGTTTATCGTTGCCTAACTTTTTTGAACGTTTTATAATTAATAGATTAAAATATAAATTAAATAATACAATTAATTATTGAATGTACTTTAAATTATTTTCCGAAAAATGTTGTAGTAAAAAAGAGATAGATGCATGAATGTCTAAGAGGGAACGCTGCGATGTAATTTAATTGGATGACAGAAGAAAACTGTATTTGGATATTTTAAAATGGGTTTGTTTGTAGCATTTTCTTCATAATCTCATCCTTTAATTTTGCATATTTCCTCCGGGATTTGAAATAATATATTTTATTTATTTTTTTAATTATAATTTAAAATGTTACCAAATTTATATTGATATTGATAGAATTTTTAGTTTAATTTATCTATTAATATATTTAATGTAACATATATCGAAATAATTTTATAATTTACCAATTTTAATTTATCTGTTTTTTAATATAATAATTAATTCAATTATTCCCGGCGCATATTAATCTTATATAACTGAGACATACAAAAATAACATTGATACACTTTTCACAATAAAATTATTTACGTTGATATTAGCTTCAATCTATCTCATTAAAAAAATAGTTTTACCACTAATAATATATTATGATATTCAAACTGTACTTACATTTTATCAAATATTAACATGATTAAAGTATGCTATTTTTATTATTCATTTTACTAGTAATTTTTTAAAATATTAGACAAAAAAATAGTTTGTTCAAGATATTGATTTTAAACTTTAACCAGAACCTTGCTTTTCAAACCAAAAATGTATAACTGTAAACTTTTGTATTTGTACATTATAAATGGTTATATTATATATGCTGTAATTGTTTGGTATTTTGCTAATCTAATAGGCACATATAGCTATTTAGGTGTACTTTTTCATTCGAACAGATTGTAAAAATGAAACAAATTGTTATAAAAATGTTGTGTCAATATATATGATCAAAACAAACTTCTATACTATAAATGTTTTGACAGGGAACCTGCTATTTGTATATCACTAAAACACATGTTAGATTTGTTGAATCTTTAAACATTATTGATAGATATATTAAATGCTACTGTATTTATAACTTAAGTTATATATATTGAAACAAAAGTCTTTTTATATATTTTATAACACATTATAAAAAATATACTTAAAGGCTTTAACGAATAGAAAGTTTATTTTTTAATGTAAACAAAATATAACCGTGTGTAACTGATGAGAAATATATATATATCATCGAAATGTGTACGTACAATATCCTAATACATTTTACATAAAAAATAAAACAATTATATACGAAAATCAAGTTGAAAAGTTTTGTTGTTCTAACACCACCACGGCAAGGGTTCCAACGTAACACTGCCAAATATATTCTCTTCACTTTCCATCCCACATTATAAGTAGCACCGACAAAGGCATTCTCACACAAATGCATGTCAAACATAAATGAACCAGTTTTTTTATGTTAGAGTATAAAATCGAAATAATATTAATAAACGTTGCTCGTAGAGTCACAGAAAACAAGGGCATGTGATTTTCAGCGCTTTGTTAGAAAAACACGTTGCCTCGGGTGGTTCGATTTATATATACAATCAAATAAACTAAAAATATAGATTTTTAATTATAATAAAAATGGAAGACACCTAAATCACCAAAAAATTGCACACATTAAATAAACATTAACAAATCAGAAACGTAAAGCACCAAGTCAACCACCGAAAAACAGTGGCCTGTAAATAATAAATATCAAGCAGCCTTCTTGCATAGTCGGGAATTAGGTCACTTTCATCACTTACAGCTTAATGCTATAACTGCTATACGAACAATAGAATGCCAAAGAAGGAGGCTCTTGTTTCTTCCCCCTGGCTGCCATATACTAACTAGCACTGACCCCTTTTCAGACGACCTATGACGAATACGTGATGGTGTCAATTTTTATGTCGACTAAGACATAAAAGTCTGGCTGAACAACATTTTCTTTGTATAAGAAAAAGAGAACAATTTTGCGAGAAATATATTGTGTTTAGTGGGATCAAATTGCACAATGTTTGCTTTTCCAAATTTCCAAATTATTTTATTCTGTCTGATGGTCTTTACTTACTGCATAAATTCAAAAGAAGTTAATAAATCGGTGGTGAGTATTAATCTAAATCGATATTTTACATTATATTGACAATCCAGACAGCAACCTAAAATTATAGGACATATTTGAGGTAGCCAACGTATCCGGAAAATATAATATTAATGATATTTTATTAAGGATGATGAAGCCGTAATGGCGAAACGTCGGACCACCTATTAATAAAATGTATCTGAAAAGGTTTTTGTTTTTTGTCTTTTTAATAACCTAAAATTAGTTCCGCTTTGCAAATTCGTATATATGGAGATTAACACCTTTAAAAACATATTTAGGTAGATCTTAGGTAATTTTTAGTTGTTAAGAAATTCTTATATAAATAAAGACATCAAAATAAAAGAAATTTAAAGAAAAGATTCCATACAATTTAATTTGTATTATAAAATGTTATATAGGAATGTCACAAAATTGTGTCCCGTTAAAGTGGTATTTGCCATTTCTGTACACAGTATTGTGTAACTATTTTGTTGTGGATTTATTTAACAATGTTTTTATTCTGAAAAACAGAAGATCATTTGATTCCCTCTATAGGACTTAAAGCAAAACTCACTTATCGAAGTATTTAATTATATATCTGTGCTAACGACATGAAACTGTTTGACATGCACAGTCAATGCTTTCTATGCAACCCACTAACACTGACATTCAGAATATGTACGACGATTATAGGGAGCGAATATATAATATTGAGATGTTTGAATTTCGCTATAATTCGATTTTGCTTCATACATGTTTTTAAATTTTAAAAAGTTTAGTCCTCCACTCATTCCATACTATTTTTATAACATTGTTTAAATGTAGTTCAAAACAGTATTTTAATGTTAGTGTTTAATCTTTACTTTATTTAATCTAGTTAATAATTTTAACCAATTAAATGTGATTATTTTTTTGAACTATGCACCGCCGTCCACCACCAATGAATTCTAACAAATACATACTGTAATAAACTCAAATTGTACTCAATGCACTTTAGCCAAAAATATCCGCTTAAAATCAGTCAGTCAGGAATACCATATTAAATAGAATTCTCGACTAAAGGTTTTATTTAATTGCCAGCAAGTAGTGCAAATTTGGAGTGACCATAGCTCACAAAATCGAAAATATTGCAGTATACCCTTTTGATATAATATATATTATCTCCGCACGTGTGCACTGAGCAATAGAGAAATCCAATACTTTTATACACCAACAGAGGATGACGAATTTGCTATTTCAGTTTTATTTATTGATAACTGTGCACATATTTGGTGTGCTCAAGGCAACACGTGTGAGTCCCGTTGTCACCCCTGTTTTGTGTATAGTTGTTGTGTCTGTATATTTATATTTTAATACTAAAATATATAAAATATTGACTAGTTTAATTCAAAATCAAGTAAAATACTACGCGATTAAATTTAATAATATTGAATCTGTACTATTTTGTGATATGTTTCATTATTATAAATCTGTAGTAAGCATATTTTATGTTTTATATTGTAATTATAATTATAATTGCAATTATTTAAAAAGTATTGAATTACTTTATGATATAACACAATTAAACTTACTGTGTATAACTTAGCACCAACTCTATACTTTTAATTTATTATTTCCTATATGTTATATAGCTCCAGATATTTGAAAAATAGCGAAAAAAAAAGAAATAATAATATTTAAGTAAAAATACATTATGAAGCATTATAGGTTTTAAAACATTAACGTTAACATAATTATGTTACACATCAAATATATCACGATGAAAACGTGGAGTTACATTACTATATTGTTTGTTTTTTATCTCGTATATTGTTGGTGAGAGCAGAATATATAACATATTTCACATTGCTTAATATGTGAAGCAATATTTTAACGTTCAGTATAAAACGTATTTTACATTTTAAAGCCATAACCGTAAGGTTTTCTAATAACTATTTCATTACAGGAAAGAGACATTAAGAACGGCATCGTGAACATTACAATATTTGATTTTGAAATTATTCCTCGTTCTTATCAAATTCCTGCCGATACTGACAAAGACTGTACTTGGATTAGTACACTGACTTTTAGAAATGATTATTCTAACATGTAAGTTGTGTAATACATTCCTAATATAACACAAATGATTTATTCCCATTTTTTAAGCACAGTTACATAATGTTCTTTCATTTAAAGAAATTGATTTTAATATTTTATTGTTGTTCTGTAATTGGTGACACAGTATTATTATGAATTATTGATGTTTAAGTATTTAAATGTTGACTTTTATTAATCAAATTGTCATAGATGCATATAACGTAATTTATATAATGATATCAACTTGTCAAATTGAATAGCTCTTAAAATATACCTAATAGCGCTTGGATGCGGTAGAATAGACTTCTTTATAATGACCAAGGGGACGAGGTTGTTATCAAACACGTTTTAAATAGTTTGTTATAATTTAAATCGTGTTTCACAGATTAGTTTGACATTTTGAAACATTGACTATCTGAAAGTTGTCAATTTATTTGTTTTAATTGGTTTGGTGGATTAATATCGATGACATCATAGTAGTTAATTGTGTCAATTTTTGAAAACTTCTCAAATACATTTTTAGAGTAATTTTATGATAATAAATGCAATAGATTTTGACATTACCACAAAACATATTTTAAAATATTTAAAATTATTTTTTGGAATAGATGCTTAATTTATGACGTCACATATTTCTGAAAGTTTAACTTAATCGAAAGTAAATGTAAACAAAATGTAAAATGTGTATAATTTTACTCTTTATACACACCCCCCGACTTCGGCAGTGGCATATTGCACAGCCTATATACTCAGCAAAAATTAATTCCATAATACGATTTTCATTTGAACAAATCAACTGAATAGTGAGGTTTCTTGGTCAGATTATCATTACACGACGGATAATAGCACATTTTTGCCGATTCCGCTCCATATGTAACAATTTTGAACACCATTGCGTAAACCAGCCTCTGTTTCGTATCCTTGCTTATATTCCTGTCCTTCCAGATTTTCGATAATCCCGACATTGCTGATCTTCCTAATCCCAATCTTCTTCTTATTTCTTCTTCACAACCACCTTTTGCCATTATTTTAGAGCCGAGGAAGACGTAACTGTCTGCCACCTCCACATCTTCGTTGACTAACTTGAACTCCTCTAAATCTCCAGTAGACATTACTTTGGTTTTCTTAAAGTTTAAATACAGACAGGGCCTTCCACTCTCCTTCTTTACTGCATCCAATAGCGTTTCTAGTTCCTGCTTACTCTAGGTGATAAGCGTGGTGTCGTCTACGTATCTCAGAATGTTCAACTGCCTTTCTGCTATCCTGATACCGCAATCTACTTCATCCATGACATTTCGCATTATTCTTTCGGTGTACATATTGAATAAACAAAGGGACAAGATGCAACCTTGTCTGACACCCTTTCCTATGCTAAACCATTGCGATTCTCCATACTCTGTCCGAACTGTGGCTTCTTGTCCATCATATAAGCGTTGCATCAGATGCACCAGATGAACAGGTGCTCCCATTTCTACTAGTGTCTTCCAAAGTAAATTGTGATCGACACAGTCGAAGGCCTTGCTGTAGTCGATGTAGCACATGAATAATTCCTTCTTAAATTCGCTTGTCGACTCCGTGGTCCACCTCAGGTCTGCGATGTGGTCTCTCGTCCCTCTCCCTTTCCTAAATCCAGGCTGTTCTATTGGCAGTTGTTCATTCACAAATCTTTCTAACCGTCCTTGAATGAGTTTAAGGAGAATTTTGCTGGCATGTGAAATAAGGGCAATTGTCCGGTTGTTGCAACATTCGCTGGTGTATCCTTTTTTTGGAAGTGGTATGTATACCTAACGCTTCCAGTCCTTAAGCCATTGTTTGGTTCTCCATTCCAGCTGACATAGCGCCGTGAGAACCACCACACTCTCTTCTCCTACCTCTCTGAACAGTTCGATTGGTACTCCATCCACTCCTGGCGATTTTTCATTAGCAACTTCTTTGATGGCTTTCTTATTTCGCTTTCCAATATCGATGGTACGTCTTCATATTCTCCAGCTTCGAAACTCCAATTCTGACTTTCATCACGCTTGTATAGTTCTTCAGTGTATTCCTTCCATCTCTTCTTTACATCCTCCGCCTCCAAAAGTTTCTTGCCGGTCTTGCTTTTCAGTATTCCTACCCTGGGTACAAACGTCCCTTTTATCTCCCTGATTTTTTTGAAAAGATCCCTAGTTTTCCCTGCCCTGTTGTCTCGTTCAACCTCCTCGCATATTTTACTGATGTGCTCTTCTTTATCTGCTCTGGCTTGACGTTGAAAGTCAGCATTTAACTTTCGTAGCTTAATCCTATCTTGTTCGTTTTTACACTTAACCTTAAGCTCCCTTCTATCCTTAGCAATTTTAATGGCGGTTTGAGATAATCAAGGGGTCTTTTTTCTGCTTTAATTTTGACACATGTTTATCGGCCACTTCTACAACAGTTTCCTTGATATTGCTCCATAGTTTATCTGGGGTTACTTCTGAAAAATCTAGGTTGCGAAATTTGTTTCTGACTTCCACTGCGTAATTTGGATGTATGTTTTGTAAATCGTATCTAGTAGTGCGTTTTTATTTTTTTACTGCTCGTAGTCTAACTTAAATTTTTGCAACTAACAGCTGTTATCAACTATTCCGCAGTCAGCTCCAGGCAGAATATTAGCTGCTATGATAGCATTTTTTTATCTTCTGGCAATCATGATATAGTCGATTTGGTTCTTGTATTGACCGTCCGGCGACGTCCACGTATACAGTCTTCGTTTTGGTTGCTTAAACTGCGTATTTGAAACTATAAGGTTGTTTTCTTGGTAAAAGTCCACCATTCTCCTCCCTGCTTCATTTTGTGTGCCTAATCCGTAAGGACCTGCCACATCTGATTTTCTATTTTCTCCAAATTTTGCGTTAAAATCTCCCATAACAACTAAAATATCTTTCTTCGGTACACTGTCAATTAACTCCTGAAGTTTTCCATAAAACTCTTCAATGTCGTCTTCATTTGCGCTCGCGGTCGGGCTGTAAGCCTGTATGATGGTGGTGTTTACAGGGTTACCGTGTATTCTGACTTACGGCTAGAGTTATATTTATAACATTTTAATCTATAATACATTTTTAGAAATTTCTTTTTATACCTTCAACCCAAAATGGTTTCGCAACTGCGTGTTTACATATTGTAAGTTGAAACAATATTATAAATGCTACATAATAGTCATGAGAGTAATGAGAATCATGAGAGTCATAATAGTCATAATAATCGTGAGAGTCATGAGAGTCATAATAGTATGAGAGTTATGAGAGTCATAATACTATGAGAGTCATGAGAGTCATAATAGTATGAGAGTTATGAGAGTCATAATGGTCATAATAATCATGAGAATGGACGACCAAATAAGAGAGAAACAAAATTTATTACAAAATGAATAAAATTATTTTTAAATATTATTTATTTCAGAAAAGTGTAATTCTTGTTCAAAACACATATACTCACAGTTATTTTACATAATTTACAAAATTTGGACAACGAATAACAAAGAGAAAATCTCATGCTACGATCTTAAGCTACGATGTAAATAGTTTGTGAAATACAATTTTTTATGAAACATCTCTATTTCATAGTAAATATATATTTCCAAAATAACTTCATCAAATGTCGTCAACATGCAAAGCTTTTATGAAACACTCTCAGTAAATACAGATTGATGCTTGTGCCCTACAATGCTAAATAATTATTAACTGAATTTATTATTATGAATTCGAATGTTTTAAACAGTTATAAATTAGTTTGGGAATAATTTTATTATGCCTTATCGTTTTATACATTCTTAATATAATATATTTAGACAACACAGTTAAAATAAAACATTTTTTTATTTAATTTCAAAATTGTCCTTAAAAATTGATTACGTCAAACCTAAATAAATGCAGTTACCTTTCTTGCGTCATCGGAAGACAGAATTGCCTATATATATTACAGTCCACATGGAAATTTAGCGACTGTATATAATTATGCTTAGTTAAATATAAGAAAATAGACTATAATAGATTATGCTTCTTTTAACAGCTTAATAATTTGTAACAGATGTTTAACATAATATTATCAGATTTTTTTCATAAGTTTACTGGATTTTTACCACACTTTTACTAGGCGACTTACATGGAAGGGTGTCCATCGGTATTGACAGAAAGACTGTTGGCGAGCACCGTGTCCACCGTCAACTGGAATCCGATCTTATTCTGACTTGTGAGCCGCAGACTCCCGCTGCTACAGTTACTGCTGCCGCTGTTGTAGCGACTGCGCGGCCGGCGGAGACTCCGGGGACTGCGGGGAGGCTGTCGAACCGCCGAGCCACTCGAATCTGGAACTGGATCGCGGTGGAACCGCATGTCGCGGTTAAACAGGGCACTGCAGTCAGTGGTTGACTAGGCTAATCGAAGCAACACTATGGGGCTTTTGGAAGCCTATATAGCCGAAAGGTGCGGTGGTTCAACTTTACCTACCTATGTATTTTATACTTTACCTAATAACCTATGAAGTAAGATATTCGTTATCAATTTACGACAATTTAGCTATTTAGTTTTTTCTTTGGTTAACACTAATTGTTTTGATTATAAATGCATCAGATAGGAAAAAACTATGGTTAATATATAACATTTTAATTTGCATTTATCATTAATAACGTCATGATATAACTAAATAAATCTAATTATTTCAATCAATTTTGGCAAAACAAGAAAGTGACACAATATTACGTTTTCTTATCAAAAACAATTATTTAAATTAGCGGTAAGCTTCAAAATTCCGTTTTATGAAAACACATTTTGATTAAAAATTAACAAAAACTATTTATGTGTAAAATCATTTGTAGATTTCAAAATAAACTTTTCTCTAAAAGTCAATGGTAACAACCAACTATAATAAAATAATCAATTTAATTAATTAACAATTCGTATCAATCAATATAAAGCGTAATATAAAATAATGTAAAACTGTTTATATTAATGTTATATAAACTGTCATATATTATGTGTCAAAGGTACAAACGTAGTTATTTTAAAATTTACAACATATTTTGTGTGTTTTTTGCATATTGATAGCAATGTATATATTATTTAAGTATTTATCATTTACTACTTGAAATATAAACAGTATCATATAATAGATATTATAAAAATAAATAATTTACCAAATATTTGTAATATTACAATAGAAAATGTACAATATTATTCTAACCTAATTCTGAATAAGTAATCAATCAATAAACAAGTACAACAGCTGTAATTTGAATCAATCTATTAATGTAGGATCACTAACAAGGGACCAAGGATTGTCATGTCTTCTATATAACGTATCGAAATACATGCGGTTGTTTGAGATATTATGAACTTAATCCCATAAAATGACCGCATCGAAAAAATTAGAAAAAACAAAAAAAAATTAAAAAAATTAAGTAGAAATAATAAAATCTTCATTTAATGAACCAGATAATGAATACAATATCAAAATAAACCGCTAATAAAGACATAATATCCACATAATAGTGATAATAAAGACGTAATGTGCTACCAAAATAACTATATTCAGCGCTCAGAATATTTTGAAAACGACATTTATTAAATAATGCAATCGTTTTGTAACATTTTTAACTTAAAATCTAAATATTGATAACATGTTTTTATTATTACAGCACACCTTCACAATTAGGTCTAAAACATAACAAAAGACAACATCTAAAAGCATATAATTACAACATCTTATCAATATTAATGTTTTTTTATTTCAATATTTGTATAACAAGATTGTAACGGCGAGCTTAACATTTTAGCATTACATTTTGATACGAAGCTGTCATAGCCGTATTCATTTACAAAATAATAATTCTTTTCTAATATTAAATGTTAAAAATGACGTAAATTGTAGAAAAATCATGCATAATATGTCTTACTCTACATATAGGCTATATTATATAACGTTCCACTGTATCTGCGTTATCAGATAGAATAAGCAGCATTATCGTTGATAAAGCAATATAGATACGACCAAATGTGTTCAAACATGTCAGTATTATTATTAACCAATTTTTATAAATATGTGTGTGAGTGACAGCACTATATGAATTGAAGCAAATTTATCTGGCGATTCCAATTGGATGAAACTGTATATTAAAAATATATTTCATTATTCTAAAGTTAGCGTTGTTTATTTATTGTTTTTATATTATAATAAATGACTATTTAACTCCATCAGAACTCAAATAAATTACTTTAGTTTATTCAGCAAGCTCATAAAGAGTTAATAGTAATGTAAAACTTTTAAAAATAGGTTAGGGTTAGGTTTCTACTTCATTAACATTTTAGCATAAATCTTTTAACAATCTCCGGGTTGGAGCATTTAATCATTTAATCATTCTATCGTTTAATCTTTTAATCTATTATAGTTTTGTGATAAATATTTTATGAAAATTACTGATATAAAATAGTTATGCAATATTAAAATATTAATATACGATGTAGATACACACATAATATTTGTTTTACAGAAAATAAGGTGTGAATAAGTGAATAGGTACCTACACAATTTTTATGATAATTTTCATGTAGTGATAGTTAATTGTTTAATAAAAATCAGTTATAAAGTTAGAATATATTATTAGTTATAATTATATCAAACTATATGTAGACTAATCATGTTAAATAAAAATTATTTAAATCATTTAATAATATTATTGTGAGTAAATATCAAAAGTAAATAGTTTGTGAAGCTTGCAAAGAAATATTATATTTAATATATAATATATATTATACTATATTAGATATTGTATATATACACTCACTAAATAGAAATTAAAAGATTATTTAATTAATTAAATAGCACAAACATAAAAATATAGTAAAATACATGGATAGTTATTCGTTAGTGAATAGGTATTATAAAAGCGCTGATTACTAAATAATACGAATGTCTGTTTAGGACAGATTAGCGAGCAGCATGTAAATATATCTATTATGTGGAATACTTATTCATATTTCATATCTAATGGGTGTAGTCAATACAAATTATGTAGACACTGTAAAATATATTTGGCTTTATAAAGAATGCCACTAGGATAAGAATTGTATGCTCTATGTATATGTAAAACAAATAATAGTTTATGTACAATTGTGTGCCTAATGATGCTTTTTGACGTTTAGCAGCTAAAATATCAAGAACCTTGGTAGGTACGTTTGCGTTTAGCAAGTTTTCCATTTTGCATAGCCATGTCACGAGCTTTTGTTGCTGACAATAAAGTGGGGGTATATTCAAACTTTATCCGCCGTTGTCGAAGTTGTTCACATAACTTTTCTTTATTCAAGTTATAAATGCTAGCAGCATTTCTAATTGATCGTGACACATCTTTATCAATATAGGATCGTATTTAATGTTTTTACGTTGAAACAAAGAAATAGAAGTGGTATTTAAGCTAAAAAGTTTATATCGTGTGGTACACCCGAGGCCTGTGATTGACCCTTCACAAAATTTGAGGAATAGCTTTTGCATTTTTGAGGAATGTAAACATTATTGATTTCATAGAATAAAATGTTAATTCAGGATAACAATGTACATATACATAACATAGATACTGGATATATGTAATTATAAGTAATACAAAATTTGGTGACGTAATGCAAAATTTATTTTGTTTAGGCAGTGTGACTCTGTGTTACGCAATAAATGCTTGTAATAATGAATAATAATGGTCTCGGATAACATTTGGTCTCATCGTTTCATATGGAATTGCAGAAACATATGAAGGGTTGCAAACCTTTCAATAAGCTAAATCGGGACATTTTTATTATATTCAGTAACGTATGGTGAGGCGAGCAGCCGAGCCTCTAAATCAGAGCGTAGCATTGAACATTTTTGTGTTTTATAGACTTGGAATTGCTTTATGTAAGAACTGTATACAATGCAATAGCGCGAAGCGTGGATTTTTTAAATAATTTTACAGCATGAAAATGACCGAAAGAGCATATGCAAATTTTCAACAATTAGATTTTTAAATTATCGGGACAGTAAAAATCGCATCTAATATCGGGATACTTGGTAAGTCTGCATATGTAAATTATGCCTTTTTTCAATTATTGTTATGGTCAAATTTGTGGATTTTCGGGATTTTTTTATATTCCATCTACAAAATAATAACTTTAATACAGTGTATTTTTCAATTCTAAAATCTTAAAAAATTAAATTTAAATATTCACCTTTGAGGTCATTAATCATAAATTGCAATTTTTATAACATTCCTAGACATAAAAATATACTAAACGTTTATACTAAAATTTCCTGACTTTTCTAGGATTATCAGAACTATAGAAATCACCTTAGAAGTCTCACTCTTTGTACAATTCTTCCCGAACAGTCAACCATTTATCCACCTCTACACCAAAAGGTTTTCATAGTGTCAAACGAACAAACACTTACTGTTTTGGATTTTCTAAATTGTTTGCTGCTCAACTTCACTGACAACCGGATTTGAGGTTTTTAGATAATTGCAACATTATAACTCACAGATATGTGATATTAAAGAAATTCACACTGGCATCAATGACAAAATAAATAATATCATTACATCCCTTATTGTATATGCTGAGCATTTAGTTAAACTATCGAACAACCAGCGACAGACCGCCTGTATTGGTACCTCTCTGCACCTGCACTTGCGGCGCGGCGGAGGGGCCGCTCGCCTTGACAACAACCGGGTTGACGGTGACCGCGGTCCCGGCAGCCGACAGCACCAGGATGTCCTCGTAGCGGGCCGTCTCCTCCTGATAGCCAATCACAGTCGAGCAGCCCAGGGAGCGCATGTGGCCGCGCACCTCCGTCCGCAGCTCGCTCCACCAGCTCCGCTGCAGCTCGGAGTCGTCTGTAACCAAGGGCAACCACATGCTCACTGGTGACTAATATGTGTAAGTTGCTAAGTCGGTAAAATTGGTACATGCTATAAGGTTGAATAATATATTATCGTTATACAAATGATTGAAGGAAAGGTAAGATTTTTGTACAATTTTCGCCAACATTAGAAAGTGTAAATTAACTAACTTTTTGGATGTTCATCGCTTTCATCTGGCTGTTTCCTTCTTTTTAGCAGCGCATATTTTCATTTAGGATGCTAATTAATGTTTATATTTTAATTACATTGATCTAGTATGTGCACACCCGATATTAATCAGAATAATCACTGATTAATCTTTTGACTTGAATTAGCAAAAGATGACGATGTGTTTGACTTGTCATATCATTATCACCTGCAGAGCTATTTACAGAGTATAATAGAGAAAAGAGAGATTTTATTTTTCAACGACTATATAGTCAACTATTACGTGCACAACATTTTTTAAATACAGTTAAAAATAACATAGACAGTATAAAATAAAGACAACAATTTTTAACTTGTAGCCATAAAGAATCTGGCATATATACTGCATACTGTATCAAACACAGTAATAGCCTATAATAACAGTATTTTTCTGAACAAAATTGGCGACAGAATAAATAGCTTTAATTCCTTGCATTTAAGATAGGCCCACTCAATTAACTATATGCAATACAGAAAAGTGTTATAAGCCATAGCCTAGCCATTATAGTGAAGGGAGCTTACTAAGAAAGCCGCCAGCGTCGAGAAGCTTCACTGATTTGGCGGACACTATACCGCCGAAATTTCTGATGAAATCGTTGGGAAAACTTGAAATTGACATAAATGGGAATTGCTGAAACAGAAAAAAAGTCTCATTTATTTATACGTTTCTATGTAACGTAATATAGAAAACTTGATAACATAAAATATTCATACATGATTGGAATTTAGAGAGGAATATAGTTAAGTTCCATATTATAGTTAATTTCTGTATTTATACCTTAGAAAACTGTATATTGTATATAAATTGATCATTTCCAGTAAAAAACAATTTTAAAACAAATACATTGATAAGCAACAATGCATAGTTGTTATAATAACATTAGTCCAAACACTTAATAATCTGAACGAGTTATGTTAGGTATTACGCATTTCTTAAATACTAATCTGAGTATTAACAATATTAACATGTGAACATATTATCTTTAGATTATTGCATAGAAAATGCAATATTCGTGAGCAAGAAGCACTGTTGTTTAATTATATTCAATATTTCTTACATTGTTACAAAGATTTTTTATTGATTAAATGCCGCGAAAGAAATTATAACATACTTTTCAACAAACAATGTTATACTTGACACAATAATATAACCGACAAAGTATATGTAACTCTATCTACGAAGTACATTTTCCCCATTTTAAAATAAAATATGAATAATTCTAGAATCTTATCTCACATGATATATTTTATGCAAATTTTTAAGTTTTATAGTGTTTTCTAGAATGTTGTAATTTAAAAATGGTCAAACGCCTCGACGATGCAGATAAAATGACTAACATTTTGAGTTATTTATACATATTATAGCCTAGTAATATAAATAAATTCTTTATGTATAATTCAAGTCAAGTAATAAATTTTTTTTTAAAATAAAAAATAGAAGTGCAAAAACAAAAAATAGTTACGCTTAATATAATGTCGTTTTCCCGTTTAGCTGAAATGCTGCGCAACGTGATCTGTGGGATTTTATTAATGCGTTGTGGACCTGTAACACAAATAATTAGGTGATTCCTATTATTAGTATACTATATTGATCATTAAATTATTAAACATTAGAGTAACAACACTACAAAGCATATCGATATTTAAAAACAATGACAAGTGGCAACATGGTCTAATGATTAAAGCTTAAACAAAAAAGTTACTCTGATAAAAACTATTGAAATTGTATTGTATACTTTATTAAATAATGAAAATGGAATTGTTTATACATCCATTGTTTATTTATAACAAAAGCATTCACATTACAATCGAAACATTTAAAGAATGAAATGTATATGCAGAGAACATAAATTAACACTAAACATTTAATAATAAAGTAAATGAATGAGATCTCTAAGAAGTTCAATATGTTCATGAACAATTTATTCGTTGCAATAATATAGATAAATTAGACAGACATTAATATTTAAAAAAATTGGAATCAACGGAAACGGGGTAGTCAGATGTAACAAATGAATAGAAAATTAATTAAACATAATTAATGCGTTAACAAAAACGACAAAGTTTGGCATTGATACATATTTTCAGCATCATTTATGAAAGTTATGAAGAAATTAAAAAATATCTGTTTTACGTATAAAATGAAATAGGAAAGCACTCTTTATAATATTATGCAATTATTTCTGTTCATTTTTCATATGTTTTAATTATGCAACGGAAAATTTGTGAACGCGGTTTAATATAATTATCATCGGTTAAATTAAGAAATTACGCTAAAATATGATAAATATAAACAATGTGTTCATAAAGGTTTGAAAAATAGCACAATATATTTAAACCTTTTTTTTAACAAACATCACTACGTTTTCGTATGGATAAAGAGAACCTAACGTTATTAATCAATAAATAACTTTTGGAACTAGATAATAGAAGCAAATACGCAGTCGTTGCAGGGTCCATCGCAATATAAATAAATGTTTGTAGAATGGAAGGGTGCCATGAACATGATTTATGTCAATTCCTGATTTCTATTTGCACAAGAATAATACCACAACAAGGAAGATGCAATGTATAGATAAAATAACTTTAGACTTTTGTGACTACAGTGAAAATAAATTAATTTCTTCGAATTGTCGACGTGATAATTGTATGATTCCAATTTTTATGAACATTTTCCTTAAATTATATAGATAGTAATAATTATAAAAATGGTAATCTTGTTCAGATTTAACACTTAAGTATAATAATACAATGAACTTTGACTATAAAAATCAAATTTTGTTTAATTTATAATTAAGAATATAATTATGATAATTGACAATTGTTAGATTATAGATATTGTAAACAGAGTCATTCATAACATTTTCTTATTTTAAAAAATACCACAAATCATGATTAAAGAGAATTGTGAATACTGAACAACTTCTAGTTACTGCTAATGCCACCTCTCTATCGCATACTTAGAAATATATCAAAAACTGATGTTCTTAGTGCGATAGTTAGCACAATTGCACAGTTGAAATCTCAATGTGGAAGCCGCAAATTGTAAAAAAAAACAGATTTTCCATTATAGCTAAACACAGATAATAAATTAAGCAGTGGAAATAATTAGGAGGTATAAAATAATCAACCTATGTAATTTCCGAATCAAACAATTTATTTCAGTATTAGAATTTTTTAAATACTTTTTATATAAAAATTCCAAAGTTAATATTGAAAAGCGTTCAATCTAACGTATACAATAACATTAATTTATTTACAATTAAAAGTAATTACGTTATCACATTGGTTACATAAATTAAGCTAACTTCTTTTTTATATGAGAGGTCTTCTAAGTTAAGTGCATTTCATTCGTTCATTTCACCAATACATTTCTACGAAACCAATTGACCGGTATTATAGCCTTCTACTTTTGGAGGCTTATAATAAACAGTTTTTATTAGAGGTATGAACCCCGACATATATGTTATTTAGATATAAAATTACAATTTAAACTTTTATAATATTTTAAAATAGTTAATTTTTGAGCATGTTAGTTTATGCCCTTTTTTAAATTACTATAAGGTATATAATTAACGTTTCAATGTATACAGCAATATAAAAAACTCAACGTCAACGAATTTTCTCTAAAATATGTCGGTATATTAAATAAAGTTACCTATGCTAAAATGAATAATAAAATCCCACAATAAAAGGTATGAAGTTATTTTTTATATAAAAACATAATAATTTAGCTATAAATAATATTCTAATATACTCTGAAAAAATAAATCGAATCGCCAACTACTTCGTCAACTGCAATGAGACATGCGGTGACCGGTAGACAACACTGATTTACAAAATGATATTATACGACAGTTAGAATCAATAGAATACCATGGTGTACGGAAGAAGAAATAGTTATTAATAGTAGAACCATTCAAATAGAGTAGAACAAACAGGACGGGGGGGAATTAGTACAGTGCATTACAATTC
>JAUZND010055976.1:0-18801 GCA_034780555.1 Coelogynopora nodosa
TTGTTGAATATTTATGTATAATGTCACATTTGTAATTTATAATATATGGATTAATCATGTCACTATCTGAATGTATAAAGTGGATGGGAAAATGTTGATGGTTCCAAAGGGGTGGAGGAGCCCATTATTAAAAAAATATTTGTTTCAATTTTTTTACATTTTTCATTAAATATTTTCTGAAATTTGTTTATATTTCTGGAATTTCAACACTGGAAATGGGCGGACACCATGCTTACTATCCGAGCGTACCTGTCAAACATTTCTAGCAGCACATAATTTCTTTTTTTTGCTTTCTTTTTTTCTTTAAACTCAAAATTGTTCTTCTTTGAATTTTTATATTTCTTATATCGTTCTGCTGTTGTTAAAGCCATGGTGCATTATCTAATTATAAATTGTAATGGCTTAATGGCAACAGTGCTATTGCTTTTTTGTTTAAATATTTTATCCAATTAAATTGCAGTATTATACATAGTATAGGAGCTTGCAGTGAAGGATTATGTACATCGCAGTGTAATATGTTACTATCATAAATATGTAAGAAGGTATGCATGTATAGTGTCTGTAAGTATGATATATGAAGCATGTATTGATAGTCAATATTACATAAAAATATTTATAGGATTCCAATATTTAGGTAGAATTAGATGCTTGTTTCTCATTCTAGTATGCAGTCGAGCCAACCAATGAAATTAAAATACACAAATGAATTTATATAAGTTTAATTTGTATATAGTTTCCTATTAAAACAAGTGTTATTAAATCGTCCATTGTATATCATTGAAGACAGACACAATAATTTGGGTTGCAGAAATATATATAATTCTTTTTGTTCTTGAAAACGTCT
The DNA here is from genome assembly GCA_034780555.1 of Coelogynopora nodosa. Classification (NCBI taxonomy): domain Eukaryota; kingdom Metazoa; phylum Platyhelminthes; order Proseriata; family Coelogynoporidae; genus Coelogynopora; species Coelogynopora nodosa. Next base: position 845 of record JAUZND010055976.1, read on the forward strand.
GTCACGATGATATGTGCGTCACACTATATTTTAGTTATGTTTTAAAAAATGTATGCAAAACAAATATTTTCTTCAATATTGGTATGTGAATGCAGAGAAAAATAAATATAATGTCAATTGCTCAATAAAGCAAAAAATAATCAAAACTTTTCGTAGTTTTCGTGACGGATGTATAATTTTCAAAGAAAAATCAGAGTAATTTTAAAATTTAAATAAAAATAGTTTGAAAATATCTACTCAAATGAGACTTTTATTTTAATTCAGCATCATTTTAATCGACATATAAAACATAAACATATTGCAGTATGTTAAATACGTTACTATTTACAGCTAGTTTAGTTTCATCAAAATTTGAGCTATAAAAATACAAAATTAATAATTTCACGATTTTCAAGTTTAAAATATCATAATTTCTGAACCGCACATCCGAATTTATCATATTATACAGTTTTAGAAACTTTGAAAAAATTTCTATAATATTCAATAATTGAATTAACGAATAAATCAATTTGAAAATCTAATGGCTATGTCAGGATCTCGTGGAAATGCCCATATACAGTATATAACCTAGAAGGAAAAAAATTCCAACTAGGTGGATACATAGCCTAAAAATTATTTTCCTGTCTAGACGGAGATATAACATCTTCGTTTAGTATATTATTATTATATAATAGGGATAAAACCATATCACTAATATTTTATTATATCAAATGTGTATTCCTGACCATGAAGAGGTTATGGGATATAAAATATTACTCTAATTTTGACTATATACACTGATATAATCAAACACTAAATTAAGAATTTACAGTACAGACATGTCACTGCCACTGCATATGTTCTGTTTGGACATGGTCATGGACATGGTATCATAACAAAATGTCACACCATGAAAAAAATAAACCAATATTGGTAATAATAAATAAAAAGGATTGTGTTATTCATCCATCTAGAAGTAGAGGAACAACACATTTTAATTATTTGTCTATCTAATAATTATAATATTGATACAACTAAAATAAACAAACATTTCTATTAAAATAATTTTATTTAGCTTTATATTTTTTTTCATGAAATTATACAAATGTTTGTTTGTTCATATGAATGAATAATAATTTATTGATAGCCATAAGATCTTTTTATTTATTATTACCAATATTGGTTACATTTAGACATGGACATGGTGATGTTATAACTTATATTGTGTAACGTTTTATCATGGTCACATTATATTATGGTGTAATAATTCTTATATATACACAATTATTTTGCTTTAAAAAAGTTTACTAATTTCTGATTTTGTTAATAATTTTAAAGATTTAAAAGAAAATTATTATTTTGCTCTACATATTTTTATCCTAAATTTGTTAATTAATAATTTAAAAATTCATTATCACTATATCATATGCAAATTGTTTATAAAACTATTATGTTTTTATTATGTTAATTTTATGGAACCAAACCAGAAAAAATATCCATATAAAAAAATGTATATGGTAGAAAACATACATAAAAGAGAACATCCATAAGAATAAAATATAAATTAACTATGATTATATATACCTACTGACACTGTTATTAAAAATGTTATACATACCAAGATGTCAAGTAAAAACCTCAATATGGCAACAGTCAAAAATTTTCTCTTTTGTATGTTTTCTCCTATGGATGTTTTCTCTTATAACCATTAATGTACTATGTCTATGTGATGTCTATAATATTTACTATTTTAATAATAAAATTAAGTGATTATAGTACTATAATCTCAAATTACGTCTCAAAGTATGTTAAATGCAAAAGTATTGATTAAAAATCAATAAATAAGTAATTGTTTATAACTATAAATATTACCGCAACTGAGATACAACAAACAAGACAAATTGATTAACAATGTGTATTTTATGGTTAAAATTGTAATAATAGTATATTGTTTACCAAGTTTATTGAATTTAAAAAAAGTCAGAATAAGAAAAAGTCACACACTTATACACTTATACACACATATCTTCTATATATTTGCACATATATGCAAAGTTGTAAGACTTTGACTTACATATCTTTATGTTGCAGTGACCATCCAGCTGAACAAAGGCACATTCACTCTGCTGACCTTTTTTTCTATTTCATAAACTAATTTGTTATCCCCTCAGGTGTGCATGATATGTTGTGTCTAGCTTGATGGCTTATCAATTTACTATCTGTATAATCGAACTCTAGATATAATTTATCACACTCTTTATATATTTAAATTAAAGATATAATTTGAAAAATAATAAGCAAGTACAATTAAGAAAAATACAGATAGTTATCTTGATTTCCATAAAATGAATAGGTATAAAACACTAAAAAAATTTAGTGTGGGATACTTAATCATACCTATATTGTCATTTTAAAATATATATTATAACTTATAAACTATTTGTTTTCAGTGATGACTGTGCAGTATTATCAAAAAGTGCTTACTGGAGGTCCAGCAGTATTCTTTAGACTATTGGCAAGGTAAATTAATTGTATATTCTTGTTTTTACTAAAAATACTAATTATTTTATGTATTCAAGCCTTGCATATTTCTATCTATGGATTGAGTTCCAACTATCTTTATTATTTTTTTAATATCTGGAATAATATTCAAGAAATTGGGAGGGTGGGTGTTGGACATATATTTTACTTTTTGTTTTCTGTTTTTTATGTTTCTAAATTAATATTAATAGTTTAATTTGTTTGAATGATCTGTTAAATTGAAAATGTAATATTTTAAATTCAATAAATAGCATATTCTATATCTATGATACATTGACATTTTATGTATAGAAATAATGATATCTATGATTCACCTTGCCGCTGTGGAGATAGTTACAGTGACAAATGTGACTTGTTGAGATATCAATTACAATAGTTTGGATCCCAATAAATTGCTTGCAGTACTGATGGACAACTGGAATATCATGCAAGGTTCTTGTTCTGGTGATGCATTAAAGTTGCATGAAAAGTATCCACAATTGAAGGATTTTGATAGAGATAGCTGCCATTATGTATACTAGTAAAAAATCATCAAGGAGTTTGATTGTAATGTGGATGAACTCTTCAATGACTTATTCCAGAGTCATTATTATACAATATGGCTATCTTGCTATGAAACTGCTTGTGATATTCTTAGACAATTATATAGTCTTTTATAGTTTACTAAAAAAAAGGCCATTGGCTTAACCCAAACTCCTCACTTGCCAGTTTTCCACCTAACCCTAAATTTAAATATGTGAGACCTGATATTATCTAGATGCTGATATAATTATTCATATTATCTAAACTATCATTTATTATATTAATGTTACACTAGTAGTATTGGAAGGTCTCCATTGCATTAGCACCCCCTGGGTATGAAGATAAGGTATTGATGCTTCCAAATCTTACCATGAACACTCTTTTCTGTATTTCGTTCAAAATAGTAGTGATAAGTTTGCATTCTTCCTCTACCGCCTCTTCCTCCGTTGCATCCTCTATCCTAGAATTCCTGCTTTGATTAGAATTCTATTTATAGGAAATTTAAAAAAATCCGTTTTCTTCGTATTTTTAAAAATTTGTAAAATAAAATGGAAAAGCTCAAATAATTGTATTGGAATCTGTATAATTATTTTGCATCTTATTTAATTTATTTGTTTGTGCAAAGATGCAGCAACAACATTTATTTTTCTTTATTTCCAGATGGCGTGGTAGTGTCTTAAAATTAGTATATTTGGATTTTGCTATTTTTGCAATTTCTTATACTGTTCTCAGTATTGTGTATCGACTTGCTATGTCACCCGAATGGAAAAGGTCAGCAACTGTTTATACAAATTAACTTATTGCATAAAACAAAGTGTATTAAAAAACTAAAATACTATTTAATCTATTTTTATATCTACCTATCTAATTTGTTGTTATGTTGTATGAGGTAAACATAATTTGAGTAGGAGTTAGAAGAAAATAATTTGTTGTACATTTCGGAAATAATTTGATGTATTAAATATGATATATTCAAAAGTATATTGCTGTTAACCTCAGCAAGCGTTTGAAGCAAATACTTTCCTGTATCAAGAGCGAATGGATTACAGGTATTCGTAATCTTATTAGTTAGACAATCAGTGTTAGTATTATCTTTTTATTCGCGATGGACGAAGTTGGAGAGATAGTTGTTCAATACAGTGTCCAAATCCAGTATTTTATTATAGTTCTGAAAGGGCTATTCCCCGTTGAGTCATTGAGATATACCAGCGACGAAAGGCATCTTCATAGTTTAGAAAGTCAACAATTTTAAGTGAAGATGAAGCTTCCTTGTTTACGCTTTGCTCTAGTAATAAGTCAATTGAGATGCGTGCAAAGCTTGGATTAGTGCGCCCAAATCGAGAATATCTCTTCATTCAAGCGACATCTCGTATAGTTTATCAAATAATAACGATCCCCATCTGGCATGATTAAGACGTTTCAGACCAAAAATTATCTCAACAGTCGATCATATTTTTTTGATGACGATATCGACATCATTCGTTCGTACACTTCTCTAACCTTTTTTTATAGCCTGTAGATCATAATAATATGCGTCCACCAATGTCGTACACAACATTTGTCAACATTTGATACAAGTGAATACCGTACGTTATTGTATAACTTTTATAGATCCAGTAAACTTCTGCATAACATAAAGATTATATACTAAAATGTTCGTTATTTTATTATTACGATAGTTATTCTATTTTCATAAATAGTGAATTACATTTAATAACTACGATTTAAAAAAAAGTTATCTACTACACCTATGAAATCAAGTATTTAAAAAAAATTACATGTTGCATAAGTAATTATTTTGATAAGTACGTGTGAATAGACAATGTTAGAGACAATTCATTAAATAAATTGCCTGTCATTTACAATTTTTGTTTAGTACAATTAACTTGTTTGAATAATGTAAGTGTCTTAGTGGAAGATATGTCTCGACTTTTAGGCATCTGATAGATTATCGACTTAATAAAACCTCTGTTATTACTCACTTCGTGCTCAGTGACGTATACTGATGGATTTGACACCATTTTTATCCGGGACCTCTTGTCCTTTAGTTAGCACCTTTTTTAGGGGTCATCCTGATTCCCTTTAGAGCCATTTTCACCTAATATGCTTTCACAGACACTCACTTGGCAGTTGAGAGATAAAAACTATTGATCTATGTGGTTTCATCCTTGGGGACATATTCATTTAAGTTGGGGCCTAAGCCTCAGTGTTTTTAAAATAATTTTACTTATTTTATTTCACTCATTTTAGTTTTTTTATACTTACGTTATTGTTAATATTACACTGTATTTAGTTTATTATCTTTTCATCAACTGTCAGGAGTTTTGAAAGGATTGTTATCCATGTGAATCAATTCCAAACGCTGATTCCTATGGCCTTTATTCTTGGCTTCTACGTTTCTATTATTTTTGCTCGATTTTGGAAACACTTTTGCGCCGTGCCTTGGACTATAAAGATATCAATGTCATTGGTCAGTCACCTATTTGGTCAAACTGAAAGAATTCGACTTATGCGACGCTCCATTGTCCGTTATTTAAATGCGGCTCTTGTTCTTACTGTTACGCGACTACATGTGTCCGCCAAGAAACGGTTCCCAACTTTGGAGCATATTGTGACTGCTGGTGAGTTATCGAGTAGAATATTTATAAGAATGCCGAGTTACTAACTCTTTTATTTAATATTATCTGTTTTATATTCAAAATAGGGATTTTGAGCAGCAGCGAAATGGAAATATTGGAGAAAATAGAGCCGTCTCATGCTCGTCCCTATGTTCCAATTATCTGGGCAACCGCTATCATCACACGCGCTGAACGAGAAGGGCTCATTAGCAATACTCATGCTCTTGTTAATATGATTACTGTAAGTGCTCCTTTTACTTTACTTAAGTTTAACTGTTCACAGTTTCAATGATTTCTCATTTCTTCACAGCAAGTTAATGAGTTTCGTGCAGGGTGTGCATCTCTTTTTATGATGGATCAAGTTTGTGTGCCTCTTTTATATACACAGGTCAGTATATACACATGTTTAAATAATCGCTTTTTTACATTTAGAATGATTAGAATGTTGTTTTCATGTTACTTTTAGAAATAACAGTAATTAATTTGTACTTATTAATTTTGTGATATTTTTAAATGATAGATATTACTTTAATAATATATATATGTATATATATATATATTTAATTTAATAGATAAATAAGAAATACATGTTTATATTTTGATTTATATTTACCATAAAACTATAGAAAATTTCAAATGAACGCAGTTCTTAGAAAATATAACCGTTATTTTTAAGATTCACAATTCAGTTATAGCTGCCTAATTTATGGCTGTTTACATTGTGTGAAAATTTAGAAATGTTACTTATTTTAGATATATTAAAGAAGAGGTAAGCAATTCATATTATATTACGATAAACTGTTGTTTAGATATTTAGCCATTATTTCAACATGTATTAATCTGGTTAATTTTGATCGGTTCACATCTGGTCAAAAACATGATTTCCAAAAAAGCCCTTACAGCATGAATACTACATAAATGCGATGTAAGTAGTTTAAACACAATAGTATAGATAATTTCTCTAATCATATATTGATCCTGTACATTTTTGTCGGATCAGATTACTTCAGACACATGTTTTGCGTAATGGGCCATTACTATTTTACACATTACATCTTATTAAAACTAGGTTGCCTATAAAACGAAATGTAATTAGTTTATATGCCTTTTTAATCTGATTAGTTGATTTATTAGTTCACATATATATTACCGCCTAATTAACATCTTTTTCATTTAATCTTAATGTATCCGATCAACATTTACATGACTTTTAGTAAGTTATTTAACTAAATTTAAACAGAATTAATTGAATATATACTTAGTAATTTATTGCTATGAATAGTATGTTGGTTGGTAATCTACTAAGATGTTGTGGACGATTTCAAACTGCCAAATATATTATGTGACTTGCTAAAGTGTTTTTGTTTGTTCTTTAAACAGGACCCGACCACATATAATATTTTTAAATAGTTGGCTGAGTATATAAAGACTTATTCTGAAGAAAAACTGTGATATGATCCGATTAAAAAAATTCAGATAAGGTTTTTGGTATACATTATATTTATATATTATAATATACAATATATTGTTATCATTCACTTAATTATTACAGTTTTATAGTTTTGTTTCCTTGTTAATTTAAATCAGTACCGACACATAGGTTGCTTGACCAACTGATAGATATTCTTATGAAAGTTCTAATGCGATTTCTAATTGAGGATTCTATTTATTATGCTAAAGTTTGAATAATATAATACTAATAACCTTTTTGTTATATTTACTACTAAAAGTATATCAATGTGAATTTACATGTGCTTGTTTTATATAAAAAGTTATATATTTTAAAACCCATCAGTAACTAAATTCAAACCTGCAATTTTTAAATGGCTTGCGATTATTATTTCAAAATTATCTGTGATAACACTGTGAACAAAATTGGTTTAATATGAACTATTTGACTAAAAACGCGTTTTTTGATATAATCATTGAATCCTTCATAAACGAATTGGATCAAAAATATATAACATTTTTGATGAGTTCACTATGAACTATCACAAAAATCTAAAAAGTTGTTGGAAATATAATTACATTTCCATTAATGAAGATTGGTTCATTAACGTAATAGCAATGTAAATATGAAAAGTGTGATGTCCAATTGACAACTCCCTATTATATTTCTAGGATTAATTATTATAATTGTCGTTCTCAAAATCACGAGCAGTTTCTTCGTCTGATCTCATCTCTGTGTCCTTATTTAATCAAGCATAGTAAATTGGAATTACCTGATTGTACATAAAATGCGAATGGTGTGACTTGTGTGATACGTTAAGAAATATAGTGTAGTTAAATGGTAAATAGAATAATGGAAATAAACTAACATTGTTAATTTTTTCCTTAATTGAAAACGTGTTCTGTTAAATATGGCCCCTTTCGGTGTCAGCCTTTTTTATACATGTACATTTTTACTTTTAATTGTTAAAAATAACTACAAAAAATTATATATTGCTATTTACATAGTTTTATGCGGTTTATATATATTGACATGAAGATAAATAAATCAATTTATATAATGTATTAATTTTTAATATATTCCTAATATTACTATATTGTGTAATTATACTACACTTATACACACAATTAGTTATCTTTAATATCTGGATATATATATATGCATGGTAACTCTGTTCCTACCAGTGCATTATCTCAAAAACAAATTTATTAAAAACTTTCAAACTATAGTAAGAAATGTTATTAGCAGTATTAAAATTGATTGATAGTTGCTAACAAAATCATTATATTCTGACTGACTGAACATTTCTAAAATTTAGTGTATTATTTATTGATTGAACGAAAGGTTAACAAAACATGTTAATGCTAAAGCTATTGTTTCTTAGCTATCGTCGTCCTAGGTGGGGGTTCAATGGAAATCCACCGCATAGATTTTGATCAATTTTTTGGACTATTACATTAACTAATCTGTCTTTGTAATTACGAACTACAACATTATAGATCATTTACACGATTTATGTAAAACTAATTTTTTTCGTTTACACTACATGATAAGGTAAGGGTTTACTAGGTTTCCTCCAGGGCCAAGAATATATATATTTTTGACGCAAGTTATTTCTTTATAATGCAAAATACTAATGCTTATACTATAGTTATGTTATGGTCAAAAAATAATGAGAACTAAATCATTGTTTTGTTTTTCAATTTTTATATAGTTTTGGTATTTGGTATATATAGTTCTAGTGTTACACTATAATCCGGTTATAACACGATTGAAGTGACCATGAAATGCGCTTGTTATATCCGAGGTAACCCACATTACCCAATTTACCTACAGGACCATGTTAACTCGCTATTTCTTGTTATATTTAAGTGGATTATAAAGTCATATTATATGGGTTACTAAAATTAAAAAATGTTTGAATTAAATTTTCACTTTTTTTTAAATATTTTAAATTTAGCAATTGTTGTAAGTCTTCTATGTATTATTCTGTGTGGCTAAGTTGTTAGACAGAAATCGATGATCTCTATGCCTTTGTTATTTAAAAAATGTATTACTCATTAATAAAAAAATTATTTATTGGACCATCTCCTCCCCAGGGCCAAGGATCGAAAGTATAAAAAATTCTTGCACCGCGCTGCAAGATGGTCAAACAAAAATTATACAAATAGTAATGTGTATGTATGAATGTACTTCTACATCAATATTTTCAGGTAGTAACGCTCGCTGTGTATACCTACTTCATGTCATGTATTATTGGACGCCAATTCATTGAGAATAGCTCGCCATTGTCAACAAAAGAACGGGAAGACTTCTACGTACCGTTTTTCACAATTCTTGAGTTCTTTATTTACATGGGATGGCTCAAGGTCAGTCTACAACATTTTGTTTGTATGTGTTTACCTTTTTGTTTAATATTTGTATACCTTAAAATCGTATTTGTGATTAGGTTGCCGAAACTATGGTGAATCCCATGGGTGAAGACGATGAAGATTTTGACGTCAATGAAATTATTGATTTTAACTGGAAGGTAAGTAAAGTTCTTTTCCCTAATAATCACACTAGCCAGAATATTATCTATTTGAAATATTAAATAATGTTCTGTAAAATTGATGATTTTTTTAAAGTAAATAATTTTAGATTTCTATGGGTTATGCTAAGCGGAAATCATGAATTATAGAAGATTAACTTTATAGTTAAAAGACTATAAAAGGTTAAATCTTTAAAATATATACCAATCAATGATTGGTTATTGTTAATATACAGATTTCAATAAGAATAACAGTCACAACTTTGATCTAAGTTCTCTAATTTGATATCAACCGAAATCTGACGACGTTTCTACCCAGTATACAATATATATAGCCGATTTTCTTGTTATTGATTTTCTCATACAGGTGAGTCTCTTTTTGGTCGATGAAATGTCACTATTTCCACCAGACATCGTGCGTGATGCTCATTGGGACGTAGAGCACATTGAACTTCCTCATACTGAACAGTCGAAGCGCTTTGAACGCAAACCGTACATGGGATCCGTCTTTGACCTGCAGTATGTTAGACTTACGGTGTTCAAATACCTTAGGATAAGTGAAGAATAGGGAGTTTTATTGCAAATGTTAACTGTATTTGATTACTTTAAAAATTTTATATTTTAAATGATTAATTGTATTAATATAAATGTCTAACAATAATATTTGATGTCTATAAATGGTATGCTGTTGCTTTGTAACAGAGCTGCTCACTATATTATTTATTATGTACAGATAACAACAATCAATTGTTCAAATATTCAAACACAATCATGTAGGGGGGCGCTGTATGTGAGCCAACTCGGTGGCTGGATATTGAGGGCTGATGACGGTTGCTCTTTTTATGTCGAAATTTGATCGTAAACTCGGAGTTGTTTTAGAACTCAATATTGTAGATACTTTAGCTACATTAAGCCATTTTAAAGGCTATCTGCTACGATTAATGGTAAATTAACTTTTCCGAAATTATTTTCTTTATTAACCAACTTTTCAATAACCACCATTTTATTAAAATCAGCTTCTCAACCCCTGAATCTGGCCGTTAACCGAGTGATAACCAGCCTATAATATTACCATCGTTGTTAAAATCGATTTTATTTTGAAGAATTTTATCCTCGTCACGTTTTCTCATTGGTTAGGACGGTAGTTTACGATCTCAGGGCTTATTCCATCTATTCCAACCAATGTTGATTTTGAGGTATCTGTTCAAATTTCCACATTAACATTTTCTAAAACATTTATAATACATTATCATTCAAATATCAAAAAATTATGCAGTATGAGTATAATATATTGTATAATTCTGTTGAGATTTTAATTAGATTTTTACATACCAGTAAGTTTTATGAACATTATGTATATATAAACTTCTAATAATGATATCAACTTAACTAGCTTTCCCCGTTTAATAATAATCATAACTAGGAAGGTTGCCATTATTTTCTGTGCCCGTGGTCTTATAACAATCTACCTTTATTTTATGTTTGTTATCAACTTTTGTTTTAACGTAGAACGGCCAATTAGTATCAATACGTTATAATTAACTACTGAACATAATCGTACCGTTACTCAAAAATGCATTATGAATATTACATTATTTTATATATATATTAACATAAAGTGAATCGATATTATTTACAGTAATATTTTCACTGAATAAAAATATTTTATTAAATTAGTTTTACTTCATGATATTTATTGAGAATACATCAGTTTCTTTTCAAATAATATTTAATTTCTTATTTCAAAATATATCAACTTCCTTAATATAGCAATAAGTTCGTTTGTTTCATTTCGATTGAATATATATTTTCAAATATTTATATAGTGTGTTTCATTATATATTTTGCAAACGTTCTTTCTAGTGAATCCAATGTGTGAGTATATAATTGTTATTATGTTTGATTTAATACACTGTTTTATATTATTATTTTTGTTAATGTGTATTAATGTTTGATTTAGTCTTATTTAGTTTAGTCTCAGTGTTTTGTTATGTGAGTTCAACATTTATTAACCATTAAAAATGTAGGATTTAATAAACTTGCTAACTAAACAAGTGTTTGCATCTTGAATTGTGTGGCATTTTGTGTAACATAGTTGAAATATTTATTTCTCATTAATTATTCATTTTATTGTATATAAGTTTATTTGGTCTATTATTCTACAAAATTAACCGAGCATATTCCTCGGCTATCTATATATGTATTTGAAATAAAATAAAAAGGAAACTGGCATGTGCATAACAGGGGTGAATAATAATGATACTTACATTTGTATATTCGTGCGTGAAACACAGATCTCTGCGATATATTTTTATACATTCTTATGCGATTAAATTGTATTGCATTATTATTTTGGAAAAGTACTGTAAATTTGTTTTTTCTAATGTGGTTAAATATACATTTTCTTTTTTAAACCAATTTTATTCTATTTTGTAAAATCTGTCTTTTAATATCATATTCATATTTGCTACTAAAATAGTATAGTTAAAATACATTTTAATGCATATTTGTGATGCGTTAACATTTACGTTACGTTGCAACTTTCTGCATAATAGATGTCCTGTGTATTTCGGTATATGAATTGGTAGTGTTCGTATATTCTATCCGCCTTCACAAAATAACCTGCCTTTTAAATTTTACTTGATATTTTTGTCAGTGGACTCGATAAAGTGTCCTAATTTTTTTAAGTGTCCTAGAATTACATTTGAATGTTTTTTTGGTGTATCACACAAGTCTGTTAATGTGTACATATTATTCGCTCATTACAAAGTATACGTTGAATTGTTAATATAGAAGTCGATATTTATGATTTTATAAAATCTTATAATGTACGTATGTTGTCCTCTTCCTTTGTGTTCAGTCTACCGATCATCGCCAGCTCAAATCAGTCCCTTCAGTCGGGCACTAATTCTGTCCACGACGAGGGACATTGCGTAGAAGAGCTTGAATCTCCGGTGTCCCTTGTCCACTCTGGATTTACGGTTCCCACCATACAGTCATTCAGTAAGCAGAAGAGGAATCAATCGATGCATGCATCGGCTCCAATTCAGGAAGTCATCAATGAAGTTGGTCAGTCTGGACATCATTATTAATAATCACTTTTTGTTATTTTTTTAGGTTGTTGAAATAGTCTGTGACATGATGAACGAGGTGGCCACTTGTTCCTTTTTAACGGTATATGTTTCGTTATTGTAGATTTTTTTTAGATCGGTTTTTAAGATTTTTTAATTTTGTTATTAACTGTAAGGGGTTAATGTAATTGTAAATATTTTTGCTAATTGAATTGAAAATTTATTACGTTATCGGCATTCTAAAATTTCTAAAGTAAAATCGAATTTGTCTTATATGTTATTATCGAACGAATCTTAGATATAGTGTTAATATATCTAATTATATCCCATAGTACAGTAATGGTATTTTGAAATTCTTACTTCTTTATTGTACACTCTTCAAAGATAATTACCTAAATATAAGACGAGTATGTAAGAGATTATGCGAAATGTTTTGGTACTAAGCTTGTCGCAACCCTGTCCAATAGTCGTCCTCTAAATATCCAACCCATTCGTATGAATTGTAGATTTTCAACATTCGGGTATACAATAATCTTTTTAATTCACATAATGTTCTTTTATTTAAAAAAATTTAGAATAACGTTTTCAATTTCATTTTTTAGCTATTATTATTTGGATTAGACTATACTTGTTTTTCTCATTGTTCCTTTGTAACATGATACGTATTGTCAGCATGCTTTCATCTTGTGTAACTATTCGGAAACCGTTTTATTGTTTATAAATTTTCTCTAGTTATTATTATTTTTGCTTTCAGAATTGTACATATTTGTGCTTTAATAACGCACTATTTGAATGTATTTTCGAACATCTAGCTGTTTAGACTATGATACTGCTCTTTCTAGACCTTCGTGTGTTGTCGGCCCGACTTGTATAGTTTTCATGTATCTTGTGTATTTACTTAATTGTATTGCTCTATGTATGATCTTCTATTAAGTTAGGATTTTACCAAAAGATTAAATCAATTTCTGTAAAATCTAATATATTCTAATTTCTTATAATTCTGCATTAATATATTATAGGATTTTATAAACTAAATTAACTAACTAATGATCTAAATTAAATAATTATCATAGAAAAGGTGAACTATTTAGCATATTTATTATTTTATGGTTATAAAAATTTTGCTAAAATAAAACGATTACGTACAACTAATCTAGAAAAATGCTAGTCTTATTTTACTTGATTTGTTTTCTTACTATATACATATAGTAAGTTCTGATATTTGTACCAGTCCTGACAATACATCATAATATTATAATGCATAATAACTTCGTGTATCGATTTATTTCTACAGAGGAAAATGATCTGTCAGAAAATGAAAAAGAGGATGACGCTGTCTTCACCACTGAGGGATGTACATTAAAACAGGAGGCCCATGGTGACCAGGATAGTGGGGCTGAGGAGCGGCAGACTTTGCTTCATGCTTCCACGGAACCTGGGAACAAAGTTGATACCAAGAAGGACAGTTAGACGAGCAGATTCGGGGGACGCAGGGAGAATAGCAATCCTTTGATGATTATTGGAATTAGAACAATTAACATGCCTTCCGTTATCTATTAACATGTTTATTGATTTAGTTGACAAGATAAAAGAGGAATAATTGTATATAATTTATTCAGACACTCTACACAACTAAAAAATTGTAAGGAAATTGTTATTCAATTGTTAATCAAACATGGAAATGGTTTATATCATTGTGATAATAATATATACTATTGTTTCTTTTTCTCCTTTTCATATAGTGCTTTAGAATTATTAAAGATTTATTAGATGTAATTATTTATTAACTGTCTTGTCGTGGCGTACTATAAAAGTGTTATCTAAATTAATTGTAAACGTATAAAGTTATTAATTGTCCCATGTCTTGAATAACTTGCTATAATATATTAATACAATCTCTGATATTTTAAGAAATGTCTAATGCATGTACGTATGTATGTATATTTGATCCAGTTTGACAAAACATTTCTTTCTTACAATTGAATTGATTTAAACTATTTTGTTATTAAATATTTTGGAATGTAGTTTTTACTCGTAGAAACTTTTATCATGTGCTTGATAATCTTCCTTTGTATTAAAATTTATGATTACATCAAAGTTCATTCAGCTCTTGTTTTTTATTTTAATTAAATTTATATATTGAATGTGACATGTATATTGTTTAATCATATTACTGATTAAATAGGAGTAGTGTATGGTGCTATATGCTTATAAAATGTATATTTTTATGTAAATTACTTATTGTTTAATTATTTGTTATAAAAATCTTTCAAGATAATTTCAACATTATATATTGAATCTCTCTGAATCTGTTATCTTTTGTTCTAAAAAATTATTTGTTATGTATTTATTTCTATATGTTTTTTGATGTTGCACCTACTGTCTTAAAGTTAATTGAAATAAATGAATGATCAGAATAATTATTATATTTCGAGAAAGTGATTCTGAATATGGAATTTTTACCCCCACCCTTATAAAGCGAAATAACAAAATACGAAACCACCCACCCTTATAATACACTTAGGATTTTTGAAAACCCAAAAATATTTTTTTCTTACAATTATAATATATCAATTATTCTTTCACCGATTTTATATTAAAGTTTTTGAATTAATATATAAGTATTTAATATAGTTTAGATTACTTAATCGAGACCCAGCTATAACGCATAATAACTAACATTTAAACCACCACTGGGTACCCTAACAGAATATATTAACTACTATTACGAAGACGTTGAAATCACTACAACGGATAATATTAGATTAGGTTGTTATAAAAATGTTATAATATAACCATGCAGCATTATAATGTTTCTACAGTTACTATAGATCTTTTATTTCTAAATATGCAAGTAAATTGTATTGATAACTGGATAGCTTTAAGAAAATGAATGCTAGGCCTACGCATTTGTATTCATACCTAATTATTCGTTTACTAGTCACTGATACATTGCTTCGCAATTTTCAGATAGCCTACTCGAAACCTAAATATTTAGAAAATTAATTTATATTTTAACGTATTTTATTATTAACAAATCAGGATAACGATACCTGTTTTGGCAATTTGCATTAAATTTGATTTTACTTGCGATATACATGATTTAATATAAAGCTAAAAAATATTGTTGACAACTTAGGATGACTATATATTTAACCGTTTTGATGAATTGTATTAAAAAAAATTACCGGCGATAGAATAATGTATGAATCATCATGAACTTTTCATATAGTACATATAATTGCATAGTAAGTTCTTGATAGATGCATACATTCATTATTGTTCACATAGAAATAGTTATCTATTTTGGTGCTTCTTATTCATACCCAGGCTGATCAACTAATAGGTATACTAATATTTAGATTCTATAAAAACATGCTTTACACATTTTGTTTAAATTTAGTATTCTTATTAATATAGTTATTATATTTTTATAATTTACATAATTGATGTCATAAACATTTAGAATATAGAATGAATGAGCCATGACACTATTAATATATACTGTATGCAAATATCATTTGAAAATACATATTAAAAATATACATTATATAGTAATTATGAAATATAACTTAAATAATATGTACAATTAATATGTTTATACAAAGTATTGTTACCTATACCTATATAAAAATATGCACATCGACCTTTATTACGTAAAAATATACAAATGATACTAATTTGTATTTTATAACTTTTTATATATGATCATTTATTATAATAATATCATGTTTTGTTACATAATTATATATAGCCTAATTTGCAAAAACGAATTACATGGAAATTTCATCCCAAACAAAGAATTTGTGGGTGTTTTAAAAAATCAATCCACTACTTTTTAAGGTGGCGCTATTATGAAATCTATATATTATAATTATAGATATGTAATAATTTAAAAAATAGTTTAAATACTTCAATTAATGGTCTATTGAACCAAAATCCTACACAATGAAATAAACGGCAATATTTGGTTACGATTGTGATATTTGTGCAGTTTTGAAGTCGGTAGGAAAATAATAACATTAATCTTTAACAGACTGGTTTTTGAAGAAGTTGGACACCTTATTGGTATCACGGCACTGTATATTGTCACTATCGACACATGGACACATGGATGAACAACGGGAATGTGGATGGTCCTTCCTTGGCGGAGGATCAGTCAACAAAATATCGGCCAGCGTCTCTATGTAGGTTTGTGCCATTTGAAGGGTCTCAAATTTAGAGAGACAACGGTCTTTGCCAACCTCCGGGATCACTTCACGAAGTCGGTCAAAGGCCACGTTGAGACTGTGCATTCGCCGACGTTCGCGGTCATTGGCGGCATGCCTGCGACGTTTAATCACTTCTTGGCTGGGGGGATTTCTGTTTCGGCGAACTAGAAGATCCTGCTGTTTTGGGGACCGTTTTTCTGAAATTCTGGCGGCACCAGATTTCATATTGCTTTTCTAAAATGGTTAGGGAAGAATACATTATGAAAAATATTAATGTGAATTATAACCTTTATAGCATTTATTGTTGAATATTTATAAACTATGCTATATGCTTAAGAGACAAATATCAGACTAACAACACAATAACGTTATATTAAAAATATTAATATTTGAATTCTATATTTTCGACAAATTCATAGATTTATAATAATAACTAAGTTGCCGTGTTTAAATGATACCATAATTTTCGAGTGCTGTATATACAGTACAATAGTCACAAGAGTTAGTTATGGAGACTAACCAGACATGCAGTGTAAGTTACTGCTGACTGATTTAGTCAATTTCCCGCCATTTTCTTGCAATTATTAAATAACATACTTGAATTATTAAACTGATGTATCCTGTGTGAGTTACAACTGTGTTACGACTGTTTATACTAATTCATTTACTGTTTTTTATTATACATGCTCAGGGGCGGATAGAGGATATTGTAAAGGGGTGTTCGTTTTTTTTGTTAAAAATAGCGCCCCATACAATCTCCGGCACGCATATGGCGAGGCGGAGCCGAGCCTATAAATCGGCGCTTAGCGGCGAAAATTTTGAAGCTTTATAAACTAAAATGCATTTAAAGGCATTAAAAATCACCAACCCCCATCAAGCTGAGGAAAGGCGCCCCTTCAAGTTCAGAGAATGTACAAGAAAAATAAAAATCAAGCTGATAAAAGCCCCATCAAGCTGGCGAAAGGCGCTTCATCAAGCTGAGGAAAGGCGCCCCTTCAAGTTCAGAGAATGTACAAGAAAAGTAAATCAAGCTGA
>JAUZND010055987.1:0-18798 GCA_034780555.1 Coelogynopora nodosa
TTTTTGTTGTTGAATTTTTAAATACTACAATGTATGCTCTAATGGAATATCCAAATCGTTTTTCTAGTGAATTTTTTACATTGCCTGATACTTGGGGGACACAGTGCACTGACATTGTGTTGCTTTTTAGTATTCTTTTTATGTCTTTCTTTCATCCTTTAAAACCACCCACCCAACACTTTAGTGTCAGTGACACTTGTTTAGATGACTTTGATTATTACCGTGACCCCTTGACCTTGTATAACTATATATGTGATATAATACCAAAATTAAGTAAATTGTCAATATAAAACATTTTCAACATATACAACATTAAAACATTTTCCATCAAAAAGTAGTTTGGAGTTATATAAATCTAATTATAATAATTATAAATTCTGTAGATCCATATCCAGGACCAAAATGCATTCCACTTATTCTCCATGCAGTGGCAGTGCACCAAAGGGTAATATTCCGTACTACTACTGGAGATATCTAACTTGGGCTACACAAGGTCAAAATATAAACAATATTGTATACAATTATATTTTCTATTAACCCACAAAAATTTAAAATACCTTCAAACCAATGGCAATAGTACCTTAGTATCCAAATACATTTCTTTAAGAAGTTAATAACATCCAGAGAACAGGTTTTATCAGATGTGAAGATAATCAGAATTCATGTTGTTTATTTTGATATGCATTTAATTATTTAATCTACATATAAGGTTAACCAATTATAAACATAATTCCACTTTTCATTTTACTCACATGTTTAGTTAGAGAAAAGTAATTGGTTTCCTCATTTTTCAACTATATTGGTATAAAAATTTTAATATTTGGAACTTTATTAGCTGTTATAAATTATTACTGTTATATAAAGGATATTAACTTTTAGTTTACAATACATTTAAAATACTAACCATATTAAAAAAAAAAATCTTTATTTTTTCACTATTTAAGGAAGTTTATTTTATATAAAATTAGGTACATAAATCAAAATATTTATTTAGTATACTGATTACATAATTTAGCTACATATACTTTTATTATTTTATTTCAAAGTGATACTTTTATAATATAATAATTATTTCAGGTAAAATTAAGTAGTTAATGCTGGAAATGTTGTTTGCAATATAGAATGATGTTATACATATAATATTCTGAAATTTAAAATATTAAAATGATTTCATATCTCTATTGTTAAATTAAAATTCCCTTTCCAGCATAATTATATTAGAAAATAGATTTAAAAGATAGTGGCTGACAATTTTAAAAGCATTGTGAAAATTGGAACTATTATTATTATATAACTACTGTCTATTTTCTCTATCCTGTTATACTACATCATACTAGTTTTTTAGTCAGATTTTGTTTTTAAATTTGTTCCTATTTTTTTCAATGTTAATGGTATAATGTTACTGTTAATTAGTGTAATGTTACTGTTATACCTATATTTAAACAAAAATATAAATATTTTAGTTTTCTCAGGCTCTATTCTATGATAAATTTCTATCCTGGAATTCCACTGTCACATATTTTTTAAATATAATAAAAAATTATATTTTTTGCTGAAATATTACATTTGATTGACATTTTTATTTGACTATATAGACAGTGTTTTCAATGCTGCAATTTATAATCTCAGTGTGGTTTTTTTGTAATCACCATGATTTTTGTTATTACAGGGTTAACTTTTATATACTCATAAATTTCTTTTATTTTCATCTATCATGAAATCAAAGCCAGTAAATAAACAATTATGAATTATTTATATATATGTCTTTTTTAAAAATTATTTCTTGAAGTTAGAGGCTATGATTTAAATGTGTCTGTTTATATAATTATCAATTATTTATTTATTTATGTTTGTCTGTATGAACTCTTGTAAAATATCTCGAAGTCAACTTTTTATTCAGAAACAAGTTCTTTTAAAGATAAGATTTTCTACAAAATCATTGAATAAATAGGATGTTTTTATTATGTACCACAAAACGTCTAACAACCTGTCCTCCGCCTTTTCTGGGTGATTTGATTACTGAACTATGATTATTCAATATGACAGAGCTTTACAATTATATAAACAAATATAAGGTTTTCAAAAGTCTGCCAAAAACTCAGTTGAGAAATTAATTTCAGATTCAGGGAATCTAATTTTCTGGAATTTTTGAAAAAAATGTTACCAATTTTTAGATAAGCAAAACTATGGTATAAAATACTGGTTGATTGAGCTATTATCAAATTGTTTTAAAACTTTTTGATGATTGAATATTGATTGCTACAAAAATATACCACACTATGTCTTCTGGATGCAGTATCAAGTTAGGAAAGAAGATCACCTAAGAGACCTAAAATTGAAATTTAGGAACAAATAAAAGAAAAAATCTGACAAACATTGCTGCATTTTTTCAATAATTCATTTTTGAAACTTTTTAATATAGCTAAATATAATATTTTGCTTAAATGTACATCAGTTTTGACTTGTTAAAGTCTGATACCAAACCACCATATACATTTTTTTTATTACAACTTTGATCTTAATTGTCATGTTGTATTCATTTTTGCTTATGGTAGCTTCTACATAATTTACTAAGCTTCTTAACATTGGTTTTATATACTTTCACACCTTAAAACAGGTTTTAAAGTAGTCAGTATTGAAAGCTTTCTTTATTTCTATGACTTCAAGTGCCCTTAATTTGTGTTATTTTTAGAATAAAAATTGTGGATATCCACTCCCCCCTACAGACCCATTTTTCTGTGTGCTTTGCCCCCAAACCCCATGGGTCTGCTCCCCAGTAATGATTTTTTCAGAAAATTTGAAAAGTGGTAGTTAGACTCCCTGCAGATTATTTATTTTGTTTGATTTATTTAAAGCAGTGTGCACCTTATTCCATGGTCATGTTGATGTAGATATGTTTATGAACTAGGTTGGAAACTTAAATAAGCAGCAGGAACTTAACATGATTAGTTTATTGCTTCCTACATTTGCTTGTATAGTATATGTGAAGTATTCTATAAGTGTTACATAACTCTTGTTATTTACAATGCACTCATATATCATTCAATAATTTCAGAGATCTATCTTACCTATATGTTTCAAATTTTTTTACCAATTGAAATGTATCATAACTTATCCACTCATACACACATACTCTACTGTTCTTCTGCTCTATTAGTTCATTATTATGTCTATATGTTTTCTTCACTAAAAACGGTTTTTATAAATATAGTACTTTAACCCATTTACCACAGACACAAGAAATAATAGACTGATACTATTTTATGTTTGTAAATACATAATTGAACATATTAGTAACAAAATTGCATTTGAATCAATCATAACACAGTTTTGTGTTAATGCATCCTGAGTAGAATGTATGTACATTGTTTTTAAATATTAAAAAAAATTGGAATATTTCATTAAAAAAATAGTTAACAAAAGTTGCAATAATGTATATTTTTATGATATTAGTAAGAATAAGTTGAACATACAACAAATATTTTAGTAATTGAATAAATACAATACTATGTATATCTACAACATTAAAATACACTTTAAATAAATTACATTTCAATACATAAAGTGTGCATGCAGACAGTTCAAAAAATATGTTTTATAATAATTATGAAATGCATTCAAATATGTAATTAGTTAAAAATAGAGTGAATACAATTTAAATGTGGTAAGTAGTGCTCAAGACATTTGGGAGGAATACCAACCTTGCACTGTTTGCATGTACAGTATAGATGGTTTGTGACTTGCACATCTGACACCTTTTTTGATTGTGTGGTTCTATGAAATAGTTTCCAGAAGAGTAGAGAACATTAACTATGAATGTCGGCCAAATTGCTGAGCAGTTAGAGGATTCAATCAAGGATCGAGTAAGGGGCATGGCATTTTCAGTAATTAGATTGATAACCTTCGTTTGAAACCAAGAAAATCTGTTTTTTACCAGTCATTCGATGGAGTCTGCATGCATTTACAGTGCCACAACTGATATTCCAACCACATTTCATTTTAGAGACATCTTCAGAATTTATCAAAACACATTTATTCAATCTATCTTTTCTGACAGTACTAATAGCAAAAACATTAAGAACACAAAGAAATTATGAGAGGTAAAAATATTGTTGAATTAGTTAGCATGTTCCTTAGGATGGGAAACACAATGTAGTTAGTAGTAGCTCATTAACATCACTTGCTCCAAGACCAAAATAGTTATCAAATAATCCACTTTTGCCCGAATATGGCAAACTAACGATGCAAGTAGCCAGATGAGTGGTATAGGCACCACTGTTTGAATCCAAATCGAACTGGCTTTCCTTGAATAAATATTTTGGCACTATGCATGACTAAATATGGAACCATTTACTTATCAATGGAGATATATTTTGATTATTACACATTTTTTAATTTGTCATAGAGCATATAAAAATAGTGCTGAAGATTATACATTTGTCAGTGGTATCTATATTAGTGTGGCATGTAAATTTAACTCTTATGTTGGTTATTTAATATATATATATATATATTCATGCATTTAATTTATTTAATTAATCAATTAAAACTATGTAATATTCGCTGTTATTAATTATTAATGCTAAATAATTTTCTCTTATTGTTTTAGATCCTGTTTAAATGGCATCAAACCAGGAAGTTTCACAGGAAAAAGAAAAACCATGCAATGATAAACTTGTAACTGTGAATAACGAACTGGATAAAGGTTAGTTATTTAAATAATGCACAATTAGAAATAATTATTTTTAGCATAATGTATGTATAATATATTTTAAAACAAATCGAGTTAATGGTTGTATAACATGCTGTCTAATCCATTATAAGAAAATACTATTATTATTATTAAAGAAGATAAATGACATTTGTCACATTTATTGTTCATAATTGTGGATTTACATTGTGTATTTTCTCGTTATATTTATTTTATTGGTATTATTATTCATATTAATGATATATTTTATCCGAATATTTAAAAATATATGAAATTAAACATTAAATGTTTCAAAAGTTTATAGAAAATGTTACATAATCCAAACAAACAGTCACAAAAAGCATAATTATTATTTTACAATCATAGTTTATTAACAAAGTATGGTTGACATTTACAATAAGTTATGAATGTTATAACTGCTTCCAAATCGTATTTTTCAGTTCAGTTATCAAATTCTATAAGTGTTACTGGCGGAGAATCGATTGTCAGTGATGATGAGGAGAGTATCAAACAACGCTCTGCTTTCAAGCGATGTAGCGTTGGTTATATGAAGAAGATGTTAATAATCGATAAAGATAAAGTCATTGATTTGCACAGAGAACGCCAAGTAGACGAAGCCCATGAAGTTGCCCCTGCTATCGAATTCAGTCTTTATGCTGAATTCGACGATTATGAGAACGAGAGCTCCACGTTCACGGCAAGGCAAGGCGAGGAGATTCTGGTTGAGTATGATGAATGGCTAGATGGTGAGGATGATATCATTGGCGCGGTGGACGTCGTCGGGGTTGGCGAGGTAGTCGAGGAGACCACACAGACGTGCGCTGAAGATGCGGTGGAGGCTCCAGCTGACGGGACTGTCCAGATGTCGGTGTCTGTGGATGTGCTAGCGGTAGCGGCTTCACTGGCCGAGAGACGCGCCAAGACCAAGGCGGACAGGAAGAAGGAGCGGGAGAAGAAGAAGGAAGAGTACATGCTCAAGAGGTATCAAATGGAGCAGGAGGCTAAGCAGAAGGCGAGTGCCAAATCGAAATGTGGACGCTGGATAAAGCATAATCTAAAGGTATGCTTGTTTATTACAAAATAATTATATATTACAAATTTTATATTTATTGCTATTATATTTTACGATGTTTGAAATTTATTCGAATACGAGCACCAATTGTTTATTTATATTTTATGTGGTGGTTAAGTAATTTTTATTTGTATCGTAGTGTAGAATAATTTTAACAATCATTAAAAAATCTATTTATAGGCTCAATGACAAATGTATCTTGTAGCGAATTAATAAAGATATTTCTTTACTTCGATTCAATACCACTGAAAATTATATAGGCTAGTTATACATTTTTATTATTTGCAGTAACTTCTTATTTGATCGGTTTTTGTTGATATTTACAAAGTCTTTGTTGATAATGTATACCATATTTTATATTACACTTCTGACCTAACATTTTAACAATTTTGATACCTAGAAATCAATAAAAATTGTTTAAATAACGACACGTCACTGTTATTTAACTAATAGAAAAATAAAAACAATGCATTTTATTGTAACAAATCAGTATAATAATTTTTTAATTAATTTTATGTTTTTTAATCTGTGTTATTTATAACTTTTCCGTATTATTATGAAAAAAATAAAATTGTTGTATGATTATTAATGAATAATAATTCATTTAGACAATTAGTTTTTATTAAATCAGTGTTATTAATTCGATTTTTCTGTAACATGTAGAATCTTAGTATTTAATATTGCTATTATTGTATTTATATTTTGATTTAACTAATTGTTTTGTTTTATTATATATTATCGGCAGTATTAAGTAACGTTAGTATTTATTTGTTAGTATCCATTATTAAATTATTAATCCATTATTAAATGTTAGTATCCATTATTATTTTCACTTTTAGATAGGCGAAGGAGGTTATAAATTTGTCTATCGTGGCTACGATCGTACGGAGGCTCTTAATGTTGCATGGTGTGAATTCAAGGTAGGTTTGTAACTGTTCTTATTATCTAAATATAATGACAAAACATTAACTCTATAGTATAGCTTCTTTCTATCCTGCAATATGTTTCTGACTAAGAGAAACTCTCATGTCCTTGATTGTTAAATTAGTATATTTAATTTATTAACTTAAGGCTTGATTTTGTAATATCATACTTTATTATGTTTTTGTTAGGTTATTTTTAGCTTATAATTTAAAAACTTTGACCTTTTATGTAAAATGTTCAGTTTATTTTATGATTATATTATGCTTGTATATATCTAAAGGCGGTTTGTAAAATATAGGTAACAATAATATAACTAATAAAATATTAATAAAGCTAATAAACTAAATTTATTTTATCGTGGTTTTTATTTGTCACGGTTTGTGATTTTTATTCTCATTAAATGAAATAAATGTTGTCGTCATAGACTGTTTTATGACGTGTTGTGTTTGTGTGGAATAATATGAATAAATTAATAGTTGTTAAAATGGAATTTTTATTTGTAGCCTTTCCTCTAGATAATTATTAAATTAGACCCAAATCTGCGTAACTAAATTATAAGAGCTATTTTTAATCAATACTTAAAAGTGACTCATGTTGTCTAAAATCGATTTTCTGCTACAAGTCATATAGAGTTCAATATACTTTTTGTATAGCTGATCGCAAGAAAATGACCATGACAATCATTTCTTTTTATACTTCTTTTAATTTTTAACGCATCTCATTATTATATTGAATTGGTGGTCACCTAAATTAATGGTTATTTTTATAACCTAATATTAAGAGTTTTTTTAAACAAGTAACCTTCACCATGATGTCTTTATTTGTGTTTCTAATGGTGGCATAGTTATGTGACAATTATAAAGATGTTGTGATATTTTGGATCGGTATTGTTCAAAGTATATGCATACAATATGTTATATATTTGCGTAATTATAAAATTTTCATTTATTATACATACATTAAAATTCAAAAATTTGAAGATAAGGTATTATTAAAAACAGTTAATAAAAATGAAAAGCTTATCATTTAATAGATTCCATTTTTATGTATGTAGTGTAACCGGGTGACTCTGGTTGGGTCATAAAAAAGTTATGATATGCATATTTTTTGCATACATAATTAATGCTAACTTTTGAATAAATTTATAATATGGTTAACCTGTCGTAGTTTCTGTTATTATAATGACTGATTTGTTTTCTCAGAGTATATACTTTTTTGGATCTACTATTGAATTATACAAATTTCTTTCCCATTCGCTTCATTTTTTACTCGTCTCTAGCTTCCTTCTTGCATAGGAATATCAGTAAATTGCAAACATAGATGATTAAGTTATTTCCAGTTTCCAACTTTGTTCTTCCGGTTTCCAGAATCCTATTGCTTCTTTCGATCGATATGTCTAGCCATTTTATCTGTATCTTACGTATGTGTTGATTTTTGTGTCATTAATTTAGAAAATGGTATGTCTCGATCATCAAGATTAATTAGTTCTTTGATTTTAAATGTATTACACTTTAATTTAAATAAATAAAAATCTGTAGCCAATGCGGTTACATACATTAGTCCTATTTCATAATAAACGTTCTGGCTGAATATTTCTTTACGTTATATCTTTTAATTAAAAATTATCTATGTGAACGAATTTTGCGCTAACTTTATTTTGAGTACCGTAACTATATTGAGGCGTTTATTTATTATTATTTCAAACGTACTATCATTTATTTGTTTCAAAGTTAAGTTAGTCTTCTAATGTAGCATTAAAAGGGGATGGTTACAATCTACTTATCGTATCACATTTCATCTTTATTAAACCTTAAAAGTTTTTCTATCAGGTTCCTGCAGTCTTAAAAAGTCTTAAATTTAGCCTAGAAGACGCAGAAATTGTTCGAATAAATTTTGTAACTGTATATTTCTATATCATTTAATAATGATGTTATTGTTCTACTTTATAATGTTTCAATATTTGTTTTACAATGTTGCTTGATTCTTACCTTGATCTGTTATTAAACATTAAAATATATTATAATACTTTGTTATTATTTAATTTTCGGAATTTATTATTTGATTAAGGCCACCGTTTTGTACATAAAATATAAATAAATAGAGTTTTAGTAAATTAATTATTTGTATTGTCTTGAAAATGTATGAATTTTCTTTCTCAATTGGCGGGAAAAGTTTGTAACCAGTCAGGTCTAAAATTGTATACATTTTAATGCTATTTTAGTCAATGTTATATAATCCTTTTCGCCTAAAATTATAATTTAAGTAATATATTATATATATAAATATGTGATTAATACTGTGTTAACTCTTAATATTAACAGTCTTATTTTACATACCAACATTTGTATTATAATGGAGTTATTTAATATACTCCTTAAATTGATAATTTTGAATTAAACGTAATAATAAGGTTTTTATTGTTCTCATCTACTCGTGTATTCTTCCATTCATTTAATTAATTTTTTGTTAGGATTTAGCTTTTTAATATAGTTTTTACGTTTGCTAATTCTATTTATGTAGTAAATAATATTCTTTATTGTGATATATCAAATTTTTAGGGGAGATGCAAATAATTTAATGATATCAAATTTTTAAGAAATCAAGTTTGTTGATGTTGAAGATATAATGATTGTTTAAAACATGTTATCAACATGAGTTTTGAAGGTCGTCTTGCATTTTTTTCTGACTTTTTAGCCGATATTTTAATTTAAAAGTAAATATTAATATAACGTTGATATTTAAACTCACTAAATTATTTTTTAATGAAACCAATAAGATTTTGTCTATAAATAAATTGGTTTATTTATTATAAGTTCTTATTAATATTTACCATTAATTACTAATAAGGCATTGTAAATAAAAATGAATATATTTTATTGAATAAAAACAATTCGTATAAAATATTAACGGCGAATAAAGAAACTATCTAAAAATTAAATTGAGTTTTTTAATATACCAAAACCAGTAAACCTAAAATGAGTTAAAAAGCAGAACAAAGGGAATGTATACATTTATGCCATTTATATTTTACCTTAAATTATGTTAATTTTTAAAATTCTTTGTTGATAAAGACAGCATAGATATAGTCAAAGATACCGTTTTTTGGCGTATTTTTCAAATATAGTTTTATTTTTTGTTTTTTATACATTTGCATTTAATATTTGATAGGAAGTGTTTCTATTGAATTTATTTGATTGATTTTATTTATCTAACCTTTCTAAAAGCATTTAAATTTTTGAAATACTAAGAAAGTCTATATAAAAAAATATTGATAAGTTCATATTGTGGTTTTTTTAGTACTGTCAATGTGAAATTTTTCATAATAAGGAAATAGTATCTAAAATAGGACTATGGTATAAAATCTATTTTTTTGTTCTGTTAGTCGCTTTCAATTTGTTAAATTATATAATTGATTGGTCAATATTGCCCAACTATTAGTTGAATAATATGTTAGAATGAGTGAATTTAATGAAATGACAGATTTCTTCATTCCCAACTCCCAATTCTCGTCTCGTTGGAATGAGTTGTCATAAATTTGAGATGATAAATCGCAACTTTTAATTAACGATGCACATGTTTACCATCTGATGAGACAGTCTCCAAAGGGAAATAAAAATCTTATTATAGAAGCTGTCACATCTTCCTCTACATTTTATACTTTAATCAAGGATTATTTCTATCTAATTTGGCTCTGAAGAATGACAACAGCAAGAAAATATTATTGATTTGTGACCCTTTTTTAATATTATATGGAAGTTATTAGTTTCATTACTTGCCATTGTAATGTACTTTAACAGAAGTAAATATAGTGATTACTCAAATTTTGGCAAACGATTTAATCAATATTGAATAAAATCTTTATTTTTATTGGCATGATATATTTTGTTATTTCACCATAACGTGATAGTTATAATATGGTCAAAATTTAGTATTCTGTTTAAATAAAATTGATTATTTTAAATTGTTTAATGTTAATTTAAAAAACGACAGTCTATTTTATATAATGTAAATTTGTTATTATTATTTTGTGTATATTATATACTACGTTCATTACAGGCTGTAATTTAAATGTCACAGTTCATCTTAAAACTAACTTAGCATAATTTGCAGAAATCATACGATGTCATATTTTGTTTCAATATATTTAATGAAAAGATAAACAATTTGTAACAACAAATAATCAATATTATATTGTAAATAATTCTAGCACTAATTTGTTATTTTTCTTAGTTGAAGCATATTTTTCAATTTAATAGTAAATAATATTGCATTTATTAAATTTCTATAAACAGTAAAAAAAATTATTCAGAAGACTTTCGCAAATACTCACCTTATGAAACCGTTACAGTTAAAAATATGATTATCATGTTTCTTTATTTTTCTACTTTCATGTGTTACAAAGTGAATCATTCGATACATCATTTTGCTGTCAGCAAAATGAACGTTCATCTTATCTTATAATAACATCTGTCACGTCCTTAGCTTTTTTCTATTTAAACAAGTTAATAAAATGTGTTCTTAGTTATTAGTGAATCCAATATACGTTTTTGAAAACACCTAGATTGCAGTATTTTTCATCGATTATGATCCAAACCGAATTGTTGATTATGTATAATCTAATAGTTCTTTTACAATAAATTGTAATATTAAAAAAAGTTTTTAGAAAAATCTTTCAAAACATTATCTACCTGAAGTCTGTTATAGCACCTTGTATTTTAATCTGATTAAATTCCAAATGTTATAAAATAATATTATGTTCCGATTTTATTACTTCATTTTAAAGTTTTATTCTATTTGGTTATATACACGTCTATTTATGTATTATATTAATTAAAAATACACACATAAATCCTACTGGTATGTTTTCAACATTCCACACATTTTTAAAATTTATTAAACAATTCACTAATTTTAATGACCTTATGAATTAACTCTAAACACAGTTTAATTTATTTTACATTTATAGTTAATTATTTTAGCGACGTTTTCTATATATTTAATATTATTGCTTATCTATCTAAAATTAGTATATCACGAGAATTGTTATAAATCTTTAATCAAAACTAAAATCATACAAATTCTTTAGACGTTATGTTTTAAGAATTTAAGGAAATGTAACTATTGTGTGATCATTTATATATAGTGACATAAATTCGGTGACATATTTTTTAGTTTTAATTATTTATAAAGTAATATCTTTATTTTTGTAGCATTTTATTTCGATTTTATTTTTATTCTTGAACTGTTTTTTGTAACATTATTCTCTAACAATTTGAGTGCAGATGTTTATGAAAAACAATATAGGCATTTCAATGTCATAAAATGTAAGAGACACTGGGCTCGAAATTTTACGTTAAAAAACGGAATTCCGTTAATTTGGATGATTTTTGGTAGGGTATAAGCATACGGCATAAGAAGCTGCTCCTGATTTTCCGTTAAACTATTTTATGATAATTTCGAGCCCCGTTGACAGCAATCAGTATTACGATTTTGCATTCTAACCATTGGACATGCCAAAAGTGTAGCCTTACCCATATTAGCCATGCTTTAGGAGGAAATTATTTTTACATTATATTTGTATTAAATTTATATATTTTATAATGTATAAATACTTTTTAAAATTTATTTTGCAGAGGGAACATGTTGATACAAAGGAAAAGCGACAAGCGATGTTTCGTGAAACAGAAATCATGCTTAAAATGGATCATCCTCATATAGTCCGATGTTTTGATGTATTTCGGGATTGGCTCAATGTAGAGGATCCAAACAATAGTATTGATGAAAAGGGTCTCGTTATTATACAAGAACTTATGGGAGAAGGTACCTTGAAAAGGTTAGTTGGATTTTGTAATGTTGTAAACGTTAATAATTCTAATTCGAAAGTATTTCAATATAAGTAAGAAAATATAAATATGAGGAATAAAATTATATAATAAAGTTTTAGAATGTAAAAAGAATGGAAATATTGGTTAAATAAACAATGCGAAATACAAGTTCTAAAAAGTATTTGTACCACCATTGAACAAACATCCAATAAACTAGACTAAAACAAATACAATAACCAATCCAATCACTTTTTGGACAAAATGCAACTGGACTAAAACTTGGTAAGTTGGTAAATAATATACCTGTGGAACATGATAAGCCAAAGCCGGAAAGAGAAAGAAAACAGTAATTTAATTATCAAGCTTTATAGCCGTTTCTGACAATGTTTTCACTTTTTAGAAATGCTCTTTAAAAGATTTTTGCATCCTTTTGACTCTGCAACATTTTACTGTCTAGGTCGTTAATGAGAGCGTTATCTTTATTATAAATGCTCATAATTAATCTCAAATAATGCTCATGCTCAAAAAGTACACAACGTATTTGAAATTTCTATAAATCAATAGATAAGTATTTCTAAGATACCAGTTTATTTTAATATGTGACTTGCTATATTATATATTCATGGTTGTTAAGACAATACTTTTCTGTCTATAGTATTTATTTACTATTTTTGGTGTTAATTTTACGTTTTAAATGTTTGTATTAATTGATATTTATGTAACAAAATGTTTATGGAAAAACCTACATTTAAATTTTAAACTTACACACTCGGAAACCGAAATATTTAATAGTATACTATTATTATGGCGTATATACCACTCGTTCAGATCGATGCCTTGTTATGTGTGTTGTTAGTATATAGTTCATGTGAACAAGTTTGTTATGTCACTTATAACATACGACTAAGTTTTCGTTTCTCTCTCATACAAAGTTGACATATTATAATACCTGCTGTTATGCCTCCTAGTTTACTAGACAAACTCTGAAAATATCAACATTAAAACTGACTGTTTGGGCAACCTTCTTGTAAAAATACATATAATTTTATCCTGATCAGATTTATATCGAACATAATGTAAGGCTTATCTTATACGTTGTGGCTGCAGTTCTCTGTATATTATTATATATATATTTCACCGTTAAGAAATATAGTTTTTCAGGAATTTAATTGACAGATGCGTTAGACTGGAAATAACCTGTTTGTTTAATACATAACTAAAGCTTTGATATTGTTTGCAACACATTTTTAATATTAATATTACGGCAATTTAATTGATTATTTATTTAGACTTACCTATTTTAAACTTAAATAAGTCGTGTTTTTACTCAATGATCAACTAGTATGTTTTGTTATTAGTGTCGGACTAATACTTTACAATAAATGTTGTATATCAATGTTGTTAATTCACGTCACTGGTTTCGATTATTAAATTTAGGAAATATTATTGTTTCTTTAATAGCGATGTAAAAAAATATTTCATTTCAAAACATTTCACAATAAGCTTCCATACATTTCAAATAATATTTGTAACCTTAAATTCTGTTTAATAGTTAAATTTGAATAAAAAAATTATAGTAAAATAAATAAAAGTATAGAAAAAGTATTTTTGCATATTATTTTAATTATAGATTTTGTTAGGATTATATTTGTGTAATTCATGTGTATGTAGCAGAAGTAGTTTTTTGTCATTTTTACTTTAATTATGACGTTGACATTATAGAATTAACCAAATTTATGAATAATTTACATACTCTGTACATTTAGAAAATACATTACATGTTATTACCATTTTCGTTTGAGCGTCTAGGAGCAATTAAAATTTGGCCTTGTTTCAATCTTAACTATTTAAAGGAAATCAGGAAATCGTTACCGACAATTTACGTCAATGTTTCATGTCAACATGTAATTAAATTGTCCAGAGCGATCACTTTTTATTTTATAGAGTATCCTAAATAGAATCCAGAAAGAAGCAAACATCAAAATATTACAAAATTGGACTTCGATATCGTCGTTTTCATATTTAATTTATCGATACATCTTGATTGAAATTATTCTAAGTAATATTATCGTTAAATGTTCTAAGTAGGTCATGCTCATACATATACAGAGCATTTATTAATGCAATGTTTGGTTTATTGCTTTACGTTAACTTAATAACTTAATAACCGAATGTTATTATAGGTTGTTGCTACCAGATTCTCTATCGGCATTAACAACTAAATTAAACAAAATCCTAAATTTTGTGACACTTAACATAATATTAATTGTTAAGTATTGTATAAATTAAATTTACATTTTATTGTTCTTTATAAATTTTATATTTTACGCAAACAAGGCAATTTCTAGATAAGCATTTTGATTTCAAACTATATCAAGATCAACTAGTACAATGATCAACGCAGGCTGGATATTGCAGAAACATGAAACAGATTATTTTTGTTATAATCTTTTGTTATATATTTTGTTTGGTGGTTTTCACAATTCTACTGAATATTGATTTAATAAAATCTGTGGCAAGTTTAACTCATTGTTAGCCGGGTTTGTTTATTTAATATATTTAGTTTATTATAATTAAGAAATTAATGATAACAGATAAATTAAATTAGTTCAAATAATTCGTACGCACTGTGATCATTTTTATCGGTTTTCTTATCTACCAATGAATTAAATTTGATAACAGTATATTCTTACAGATAGTGATTATTTTTATCGATTCCACAGGTGTTTTCTTAGTTTTCTTATTTCATTTAATATTCTCAGGCATCTCTTTACATTTACCGTTTTTCATGTTAGCGTATAATAGTATGGTATATTTACATACTAGTTTTTCGTTATTGTCTTCTTTTGATACGTACTTTAAGTGAAATTATGTAACAGTACTTGTTTAATTCATTCAAAAGTTTTCACTGCTTCTTCAGTTTTATTTTACTATGTCAATATATTATATAATATTCTGTATAATATGTTACAAACTGTATGTTACGATTGTTTCTTTAAACATGCTTGTTTTGTAGCTATTTAAAGATTATATAACTGCGTTATAATTCCTCATGTCTCCTCCACCTTTCAGTGTCATACGAAAGAACTTCCAAGAGGGCCATTGCATTCTTAAGTTCCCTCTGATCACTCGATGGTGGCACCAGATCCTCGACGCCCTCAACTACATGCACACGAAGATGGACCCTCCGATTATCCATCGAGACCTCAAAGCGGAGAACTGCTTTGTCTGCGGCCTCTCGGATGAGGAGTATCTCAACGTTAAAGTGGGGGATTTTGGACTGGCCACTCATGTCAATTCGAGCGGTCGCAAGACTATGCTCGGTAAGCGGAGCTGGTTTGTGGTGTGTGTTTTAGGCTGTTTGGATTGAGATTTCACACAACATACTATAGTGGATAAATATTTGCGAATGAATCTATACATCTATTTGTAGGAATGTTGGAAATCTGAAAAACTGGGGAAATATTTAAACGAATAAGCCTATGTGTTTTTGTCTTAGATTGAAGTTTGTATTTTTTTAATAAGTTTGGTGTATTTTCAGTTTGTTTTTATTATGTTATTTTGCAATACAATATTTCGATATATTAGAATAGAAAAATTATACAGTTTGTACTTTGATAGGCATTTTTACATGCTTAATTAGTATATTTCCTGTTTAGCGTAAATAAATTTCATTACTTTGTTGTTTTATTAATACTTAAAATTTATATGTCAGTTTAAAATGAATGATATTTGTCGGTACAATTAGTAAACTAAATTAGGTGCCGAGTCAGTATTTAAGTATATCACATTATATTGAGTTGCTGAATCATGTTACACGACTACTGAGACAGTATTATATTTTTACAATTTTAGTCCTTTTTATGTCCTGTTTTAAATGAAATAGCTGAAAGGTTTAGTTCGAAAGAAGAGGTCTAATTGTCTGTGTATATTAGTCATTATTATTATGCTAAAACATCCACTGGGACGAGCAATTTAATATTAATTCAGATGAAAAATTTATCATAATATAAGATAATAATATGGGTAATTTGACGATATGAATATATGCTCCATTGTAGTTAATTTTGTAGCAAACGCGTTTAAGATAAGATGTTCGATTTTCTATTGACGTATTCTAATTACGATTATTAATTAATAATTAAACAATAATTATTGTAAATCTTATCTGTCATGTGTTCAGACAGAATATAGATACATGGAGTTCAATGACTATTTATTTTTATTCATTCAATGACTAGTTCAATTATTAGATCTTAATTTACATGTTGAACTTTCTAAGTTTTATTGATTGGGATTTCAATATTATATAAAGTAGCGTTTTATTCAAGACTGAAGCATATTTATATCACCTTTTTACAGCATGTTAACACCTATTTTAATTTATTTTGTTTGTTTATTCTTTATTTAGACCTGCTTTATCGTAGTCAACAAATTAGTTCTATTTATATATAACCAAATTATTTTCTTATTCGGTTAATTAATGCACGTCACTTTATTATTTTTTACATAGTTAGGCCAGGTTTGTGTTAAATTTATTATTATTATAGTGGGGAACAATTAATTCTATTATATACTGCTTTCAGCAGTATTAACTATTGTCATTAATACTAGCTGCATTATTTATACGTCATTATGATTTAATTTAAGCATAGCATAATATAGGCGAATATAGACCTCATCTAGTAATTTGCCAATTGTATAAATTTAAACGTTACATTTTTTCATATTTTATTTTATATAGTTAATTTTATTCAATATGTTACAGCTGTGTGTTGTAGAAAACTTTCATTTGGAATAAAATCAGAGCAAAATACACGAACTGGTCAAATAGAAATTTTTGTTGTTAAAATATCATATTTCAATCTTCTTTTTTAGGAAATTTATTCTTAGCGACACATAGGTCACTTCTTTATTGATAGGTTTAGTCTTACATTTATAAGTGTTTAAGCTGCTCTGTGCTACTCGGCTTATAGGAATAGTTGGAAATATTACGGTTATAACTAATTCAGATATTATGTGGGGGTGTGTTATTTATTATAGGCAGAACATTTTTAAAACTGAGACCTGAATCAATCTAAGTACTATTATCATATAATGCATATCTTTTTTCTTTGTATAATTAATTGATGTTACTAATATTAAGATTTGACTAATATAATTTTGATTAGACCGCTTTCTTTGAATACGTTGACGATGTCACATCTAATGGAAAACACACATAGATCCAACATACTGCTTCATTTAATAGATCAAAGTGATAATAGTAGATTAGGACTCCATAAAAATATGTCGGTATTGGAGATAGCATTGAGTGAGTATGGGGTAGGCCTACTCTACATTTACATATTTTCTATGGTGAATGAAACATACAACTATAACCACAGCAATGCTCAATGTCTGCATTCACGGCTGTCAATAGATCTAAGACAAGATTATGATTTATAAACATAGTTTAACATATTATCTAAAATAAGTACTTGAACCACAGACTAATGTTTTGTAAACGTGGTCTATTTGTTTTAATGTGGGTTCACAAATGGGTAACATTATTCAGTTTGGATTATTTATATGTAAACTTAAAATTTTATAATTTTATTCAAAGTATTTTCAATTAATGTTTAAATGTTCATTAACAATCGGCATTTGTGTTCAGCTAAAAAATGATATTTAATAATATATTTTTAATGATGTAATCATCATTGTTATACTTATATAAAACCATACATTAAGTAACAGATAATTTATTGTAAATTGGAAAATGTTACTTTATAATATATTTTTAATTGAACAGATAAATGTGAATTTTCTATTTGTGTTTGTTACCTATCAATAGTTTTTATGTTATATTTTCCCAACATGTATTGACCACTTGTAGTACTGCACCTTTTATGATAACAACACATGTTGCTTTGTGAGAAAAAAGCGACAATGAATAGTTGCTTGTACAATGTGCTGAAAATGATTTGCTTTATAAACCGGCATTATCATCTCATACATACTGAGTATAAATAACTTATCTCTCTGAAATATAAGGACAACCACGTGTCAGCGTTTAGTTTTACTTATCTAAATCGTCGCTATTCTTAGCAAAAATCGTAAGTGATTTTGAGAGGTTTTCAGGAAAGCAAAACTAAGTTAGAAATTGTAATTAAAAATCAGGGCAATAATTCTAACTAAAGTCCTACTGGTATTAATTACTACTTACTTTGACCTAACTATAGGATGCAAAGTTGAAAATATTGAAAGTTGATAACGCCATAAAA
>JAUZND010055998.1:0-34603 GCA_034780555.1 Coelogynopora nodosa
AATGTAAATGTAAATGTAAATGTAAATGTAAATGTAAATGTAAATGTAAATGTAAATGTAAATGTAAATGTAAATGTGCGCCGGACACTATTGGAGCCAATGCTCCAGAGTCTCCTCCACCTCATCATCGCAATGATGACACGTAGGAGGCACCCCAGCGTCCTTGCGAGCTTGGTAAGCATCCAGCACATGGCAATGCCCACTCCGGAGCTGCGCTATCATCGTCTCAGTTCGCCGTGGTAAACCTACCGGTCGCGGCGTGATGGTGAAAACGAGGCGAGTGCACTGATGGGTAGGTCTTGGGTCAACGACTGCCCTCCTAATAAGGGACCTAGCCGCTCTGAAAGACACCGGGGCAGTGTCTTGCAACCTATCTTCTGCGGGCCGATACCAGCCACACGGGCCTCCCTGTCCGCATCTCCATTACTATGAATACCGCAATGAGTAGGGATCCACTGAAAAACTATCATACCATTTACCCGCATCAAAGAAGATATCACTGAACCCAATATCAGGGTTACAGCAAGACGTCCCGCTATTCAAAGCAGCCAAGATGGACTTACTATCGGAGCAGATAAAATAACGACCTCCCCGCCCTTCAGTCCCAAGCCGGCCATCTCATCGCCAGTCCCAAGACGCCCATCTCCGTCTCAAAGGACAAAGTAAACTCCGCACCCCTCAACCGCCGGGTTGTCACAATGGTATATTTTTATCTGACCCACTTGTAACTAACACAGCACTTGAAGTCAAGCTGTTCAAGGAAACGAATAGTGTCCAACCCGTCTTTCAAACGGACGGATTCAGAATCACTACAACAGCTGCCCTCCTCAAAGAGAAGCTGACACTACACCCTTTGTTTCTCCACTGCAACAGGGCGGTAGTGACAGGGGGGAACTCTAGGCGTCGTTGGGCTGCTAACCTAATACTGTCGCAGGTTTCATTAGCCACCTTGCGAAAGCTGCTGCGGGCCACAAAGTGGTGGCGAACCACGTGCTCTTAAACTATTCTGCAAGGGTTTGAGGCCTATGATGCGTCTTAATAAGAACGAAACGGCGCTATCCAGATCTTCATGCCGATGAATATGCTTCAGTAGTATTTTTGAAAGGTTTCATTAACTGTGACTTTTTCTTTTCTAGCTTTTGAACGTTATTGCAGTATACTGTACAATGAATATATGATACCGCAATTTATTGATATTATATACAAATGTATTCTATGTTTCACTCATTTCAAAAATAAATATTTGTGCAAAAATATATTTCTGATACTACAAATACCGTTAGATAAATATATTCATTCAGGGCCGCCGATGTTTTTATTAAAAAGTAGATATTGGAGTAATTGGTTTTGCTTCCAACATAATATGAATGTATTGAGA
This sequence comes from Coelogynopora nodosa, assembly GCA_034780555.1. Lineage (NCBI taxonomy): Eukaryota > Metazoa > Platyhelminthes > Proseriata > Coelogynoporidae > Coelogynopora > Coelogynopora nodosa. The sequence goes on from JAUZND010055998.1 coordinate 1,379, forward strand.
GTACCATAGAAAATCGTCAGTTATACTCTTACTTAAATATACATTCATTTTGTTGAATATATACATGTATCTTGTATGTGATACCTATTGTACATGTTTATATTTTATTATATTGCAAAGAATTTCCATTTACATTATTGCATTATTAATAAAGGGAAACTGGTTTGCTTTTTTCGTTAATATAATGCATCACAACCTACCGGTTTCGGAGAAATGCCTTTTAGCATAATATTGTAAGTCATGTTATTAAATCCATACGTTTAACATTTAACATTCTTGATAACTCTAGTCTATAAAAAGTAAAATGCAGGGGTGAATGAAGCTTTCAGTCGAAGTGGGGGTCAGAGATAAAATCGTGCGCCGAAGGGACAACGGGGTCCATGGGCCGAGTCACTGGTGGGGTGTTAGGGGCGGAAGTACCCTAAATTGTGTACGAATTCAAGCTCTATTTGGAGCACCTAAGACATAGTAAAAATGTTATAAAAAATTGCGAAAATATGCGGGATTATGCGGGAAAAATTTACATAATTAAAAATCACTAAATGTAAATACTAAACTTTTTTGAAAAATAAAAGCCGCTTGCATGAAGTCAATAATGCTACCCAAAGGGCTCTAGCCCCCCCCCCCTTACACATCACACCTTCTTGCTTAAATGGCATATTTGTACGAATTACAAGACCTATACAAAAATACTCAAATCCGAGGAATTTCGCAGATCCGGGAAAATTCTCTAGCCTGTATCGTGCGAATCGTTCAGAATAAATATTATAATATTTTTCTTATTCAGTAATATACTTTATGTACATAGGTGTTAGTATTATGATTTACACTCGGAGTCAACGATGTGTTCCTGTGTAATAGTTCAAACCAAGTTGATTAAAAACTGCAACTTACATTACAATTTTACCGACAACCCGAATTTTTATCGAAGCATACAATTCATAACGACGAGTCAAAGGAGGGTCGCGACCCCTCCAAACCCCCCATTTGAACACTATATATATATATACCACTTTGTTTTTTTAAATTCCCGCAAAGTACCCATCACATATTAAACAATGCTAAGTCCTATTCAAATACTTTCAATTTATACCGTTTTGAAAACTAAACTTTTCTCAAGTCAACATCAAATATCAAATTAACTCAAGGTCCTATTCTGATACTTTCAATATATACCGGACATATCAATTAGTAATTCACAAACGTTTTATTAGCTTAGGTCACAAAATATACTACAATATATGCGATATATTTTATGATATATATGACAATATACGGGAACAATCTGACCATCAACGATACCATGCGCAAGTATTACCGAGACAAGTCTGTTTGGAATAGTTCAGATTATTTAGTCTATTAAAACAAAATTTTTGTGTTCCCAGATCGCTTTATAGAAACTTACAAGTATCTTTATTTATACAAATTCAATAATGGTTCCAAAATTATGTTTCTTTCATTCTTCCCTGTGACGTTCTCAAAAGTCCAAAAATCACTCAGAAACAATAGAAAATAAAACAAAAATATTGTCCGTTTGAGTATATACGAAAATTAATTTTAGAAATTTTGAAGTTTATAAATTTAATTATACTTTTTAAATTAGGTCTTTTATAATGAATGACATCATCAAAAATTGGAATCAAAAATGGGAAATAAAATTTTTCAATTTTTTTTTGTATTAGTTGCTTTGGAGATTTAAGTTAAACGTATGAAATATTTCAACTCATTTAGTCAATGTAAAACTATGATCGCTCCTCCCTCCCGTGTTTATAACGGTTTATTATATTTCACATAGACCGTGAAAGATTAACAATTGTTATCATAATTATTCGTGTTTTATGTCTTCTTTTTTAATGTTTCAGAGTGCTTTTAAACTTCATATTGTATTTACTTTTAGTTAAATTAATCACATATTTATATAAAAATCGGAATTACAAAATGTGTCACTTTCAAAAGAATAGTCTTTTGTTGAACATTCTTTTGTATACATATAAGTCAGTCGAAAAATACTGATAAAATTTCGGATATTTTGTATTATATGACAAAATTCTTTCAATGTATTTGGCAATATACGCATACTATACCTACTTGTATTATACAAATAACAAAAAAAAGCTTAATGGAGTTAAAAATAAAGATAACATGTTATTTCAACGATATCTAAATCACTACTGTTTTATATTTTTTATATAATATAATATATAACATATAAATATTATATATTATATTATATTATATTATATTTTTCCCTTTTAATGAAATTATTCACAGATTCTCGTTTATAAACCAAATAGACAAAATTTATCTGTGGCAAATTGTATAACTATATTAGAAACTTTTTTGCGCTATATTTAATAAAAGGTGTATAATGTACAATTTTATAAAAAAATAAGGGAGGACATCTATAAATTCTAACAAGCCTAGTTAAACCTATGAGACGAGCTGATTGAAATGGGGATTTTTATCCGATGTGTACGTATATCACTATTTTACATAAAATATTCAAACATTAATATCAAATTAGTTGATGTGGAATTTTTCTTATTTTATTGTATATTTTCATTAGAATTATGCAACCTTTGTGTAATGTATTATGTATCATATTATAATACTTTAATTTGAATTTTGACTTTCAACATATTATATTTAATACCTGTCTATGCATATATATTCTTTTACGTTGAAGCATTGTTGAAATTATGAAATTCATCGAATAAAAAAATACTTACTTAATATAAATACGCTAAATTCATCAGATTTAGCTGACTTCTGTCTAAATATATAACAAAAAATTAATTCTGTATTTTGTTATTCATATGCATTCAATTTTTATTAACATTTTTTTAATCTTTATAGCTCAATATTATGTTAACACTATTGTAACCTCATGAAGAACTCGGGTCCTCATTATTAAGGAATACATAATTTGAAATATAAAATGAGATTTAAAATACACCTTCAGTATTCTCTTAATAATATTTAATGCCTCTTTATATTATCTCTAATTAATTCGAGTAATTATAGAACCATCTAAAGTGTCAAACTTTCAGAAAAAATAATTTTTGTTTTCTACTATGATTAAAACAAAGTAAGGTATCTCTTCAATTTAATAAACATGTATAAACTCCAATTCCGTATAGTTTTAACCCTTGTATTAACACGCATCTAATAGACCTGGATTATTCGCCAATATTATATCTAGACAGCAAAAAAACATACACGGAAAAACAGTTCACCCTCTGTTTGGCTCTTTGATTCGGGCCATCTGAAATGCATCCTTATCTATAACTAACTCTCCATTTTATCCTTATCGTGCATGGTAAAATCGATCCTGTTATCTGTTTATTATTATTTTAATGGAGAAGGCTTTGTTTCAGAAACACGGGAACAATATCAATTGATTTTGCAATACAGCAAGTGGAGAAGTCTCTTTTGTGTGAGCGTTGAAGCCAAATTGCTGCCTTAGTCATGAATAATAAATTTCAGCTTTTCTATATCTACTATTTAAAAACGACAGCGTATTTTGTACGCTATTCTCAAAATTGAAAACTGTCTCTGGGTGATTCGATGAGTCTTATAGTGCTTATTTTCAGAAGAATTGTGATGTGTTGCTAATTAAAATTGCCACTCAACTACTATAACAATTACATTTTTATTTGACGACTGACACATATTACTGAAAAGTCATTCATCAGCATTGTTACTTAATAATTTACATTCTTGGTTGATGAAGTGAACAGATTCTGGCTTGACAGTTTTATTAAATTTTATTGAACTATCCAATCAGCCTTTTAAAATTAATTTCAACCAAAAAAAGATTATAAGACAACATTTTATGTGCCTGAAAGTAGGGAATAATTTCAGTGTTGAGTGATATGTGATCCATCGTCTATTACATTAATGACGACTTGAATGATCTGAAAAGAAAGACTACACATATTCCGGAAATTGGTTGTCCATGTAATTTTTTGTTAATAAACTACCCTGTGGGTTGGGTAACTGTGCGACAAGCTGCGAGGGGTCAACGATTCATTCCTACTTATCCTTTTTGCCATGGTATAACATATCCACTTGTTACTTTGCTTAAAAAAATACGTCGAACAGAATCAAACCGCGGCACATGCCTTTTCCTCCCCTTCCTGTCTGCATGTGTGTATGAAGGTAGGGCAACGCTGCAAAACGCTGTACATCCCGACGATCACCAGTGTAATCTTCACAGCCGCTTTTGCTAACCACAGGCGCCCAACCACTGTTGGAAGAGGGAGATGGGCATATTGCTGAGGGGGTAAACACGCTTTCGGCGAGTAATGTGCGATCTATAAAGTACTAATAGAAGGTAACGCGGGAATTATCTCTCCGACGGTAATTATAAATGTAAATTTACACCTTACAGAGACTCTTAAGGAGATCCTCGTCACTATGAACTCAATTCACTGGGTCGGTAGTGGGAAACAGCACGGAGGTAATACGGAAAGTTCGGGAAATCAATTGGGACAAAAGTGAGTTATGTTTTCCTATTATTCTGAATGTCTTTTTGCATTTAATACTAAAAAAATGTGTGTCTGTTACCTATACCATAAGCAAAATAGCAGTTTGATAACAGTTAAAATAACAGTTTGAGCCACTTTAAACAACGGCAATATTGTGAGCTTTTTTTCTTGTATTTTTGTGTCGATAATTTGAAAAAAAATTGTTATTCGAAACTGTACATTATAATATAAAGGACGTTTTATTCTATTTCTTGCTAATAGTAGTTCTTTTATTTTGTATATTGTATAAATAAAGTATTCGATACACATTTTTATAACATTATTTTTGATTAATATATTTAATAATTGTGTTGTGAGCTTCATGAAGCTCTATAACATAATTATGTTTAAAAATATACAAAACGATTAAAAAGCTTCAAGGCATATTGATTCCTTATATAATGCAAGTTCTCAACAAATCAATATTTCATTATATATATATATTATTAGTATTTAACATAAATATAATACAATATTTATTATGCGATCATGCGTGTGTTTATCGATAGTGAAGTCAAAAGTATCACAACATTATTATACCTCGCAATGACTTTGCTGTTATTTGGAAGTAAAGCTAAACTGGAACTTTTCCAAATTATATATTTAAAAAAAGTGTTATGCATTGATACATTATTTCAATTATATACTAAATATTACGTAAGCAAATTTCTGATCGAATTTTTATAGAAATTACAAAAAATGAATTTAATTAATTTTGAAGAAAGTTTAAATATGTTCTAAATAAAAGATATATATTTTTTAAACTTTTTGATATTTGTAAAAAAAAAGTTTTTATTCCTTTAAAATTTATAATTGTTGGTTTTTAGTATTCAGCTCATTTATTATTAAGCAATGCAGTACTTTATAATTTAATTAAGAAGCAATAACTACATAATTTGCGTATCTAAGATATTTTCTACTCCTATATCTAACAAACTTATTAATTTAAGTAAATATTTGAAAATATATTTTAACAATTTTTTTAAGTTGAAGAAGAACGATTCTAGAAATATTAATAATTATTTTCAAATTATAATGTTGTAAACATAGAATAAATATATCACAATAAAATTAATTTTATAAAAATAATTATGAAAATTATATTCACATCATGGGATAAAATCAATAGTTAATGTTGAATAAATAAAAGCAAAGTACCTTTATAGATATGTTATATTAGTCATAGTTTAATTAAAAATATAACATATTTTGAAATAATGTTATCGGTAGTCATTTACATGGTATAATCGTATTATTGAAAAATAATCTATGTTGTGAAAGCTTATTATTGGTCAAAAACTTTACATCAAGGCTTAATGTGAACATTTGATAAATGTAATTTTGTCATCATAAAATATGAACTTAATAAGTTATGCATGTCATAAGTTATGCTTGCTTCGTGGAACAGTTATGTTATGATCATTGTAAGTATTTATGAACTCCATAGCTGTTGTGACTTAAATCCAGAGGAAAATCCGGAGGAAAAACCGGAGGACAAATCCTAAAAAAATGTTACCTATTTTTCAAAATCATCAATGCAAAAGTATCTAAAATAAACAAAATGGATTTTAAAATAATCAAATTAATTAATAAATACAAATGTAAGGGTTTTTATAATGTCGATAAAAATGGTCAAAATACGTATAGATAGGCTACATTTAAATTAATTCTGAAATATACAAATAAATGAATTATAACCAATTTTAAGTAATTATTACATTCTTTAAATTGAAATGGTTTGATTATCTTTGTTACTTATTTAATGTCGACCTTAAAAACTAGTTATTTATTCCTCCGGTTTTTCCTCCAGTTTTTCCCTCCGGATTTAAGTCACAACCCTCCATAGTAAGTTATAATGTCTCTTGTATATTGAGCTACATATTTCAGTTTGTCAGTGAGCTTCTTCAGTATTACAAATGATTTCAATTGAACGGAATTCAATGATAATAAAAAAAATTTAACTTTATCATTTAACTGATTCATTATTAGATTTACGATTAAACCTGATTAGGTTGGGTTTTCTGATGTTTCCATTGTGAATTGGATATTATTTTCAATTATAGAGTTAGTTATTTCTAGGAATTCAAGTTGAGTTAAATAATTATGTTTCCATACGCCAAAACGTCAAAAAAAAATAGTATATGTATACAATATTGGAACAAGTGGTACTAAGCGATTTCCCATGGCAACTTCTTTTTTCTGAAAATAATTTTTTTCTCTAAAACAGACAACATAATTTGTAATAATAATTCTAGGTTATTCTTTAATCTCCAAATTTTTGAATTCCGAAATTTTCAATTTGATCATGTTATAGTGTAAATAGCTGTATATAATATAAATGAAGATTATGAAGGATATCGTATATATAGTTCTCAATTAGGATATGATAATTCAGCAGTGACACTCATTTCTATGAAGTGACCTATACTTTAAAGCTACAATTTTACACTTTTGAGATAACATTTAATTATTTTTAAAAAAAACAAAAAATAATAAGAACAAAGGGGAGCAAGTGTCGTCAATAATTTGTATTTATTTACTCAATATTTACATGTTAATGTGACTTTTGTTGCGTATATAATACATGTGGCTTTCCCCGTTAATAATAAAAATAATCGGTATTTGTTATATGGAAAGAATGTTATTAATAATTTATCTATGTAATTAGGATATAATAATATATTCAAAGCTTTAATACAATAATAATTATATATTATTATATTAGGTATATTGAATTTTTTTGAATTGTATTGAATTGAAAATATTGAATTGTATTTTTGTTAAACACAAATTGGATAAAAAGTTATATATTTTTAAATATTTAATTCTAAAATTGTATTATGGCATATGGCATATGGTTAAAAATAATATTCAAAATATTATAAATATGTTGATTTGCGACTTTAAAATTTCAATATTGTGAAGAGTGTCTTGTTTCGAAAATGCCTTTTTAAAATATCCTGTGATATTAAAAACGCTGTAATTATGTTGTAATCATTTTATACTTATAGGTAAAGTAGATCATTTAAAACTCGTCGAATACTTCCGACAAAATTCATTTGTTGGCAGCAGAAAAAGATTCAAAACAGTTAATTAAATTGTTTCAAAAGCAATAAACATTTATACTTGGTTCTTATTAGTTATCATCTTATTTATCACACTTAAGAAATCATCATTTTTTATCTTAATGTGCACTAATAATTAATGATTATTAGACTATGTGGCATATGGAATTATCACTATAAAAATACATAGTAGAATTGGACATAATTGCTTAATGTTATAAATAATAATGTAATAATAAACGAAAGCTCTCGCTAAGATAATAATTGATTAATTAGCTTATATATGGTATGCAATTAAATAGCTTTTCGACGTTAAATCTTTAAGTTTTTGTAAGTAAAATTTCGTTGTAAAAATGCCAATGCACACTACTCATGTACACACTACTCATGTACACACTACTTATGTACACACTACTTATGTACACACTACTCATGTGCACACTACTCATGTACACACTACTCATGTACACACTACTCATGTGCACACTACTCATGTGCACACTACTTATGTACACACTACTCATGTACACACTACTCATGTACACACTACTAATGTACACACTACTCATGTACACACTACTTATGTACACACTACTCATGTACACACTACTCGTGTACACACTACTCATGTACACACTACTCATGTACACACTACTCATGTACACACTACTCATGTGCACACTACTCATGTACACACTACTCATGTACACAATACTCGTGTGCACACTACTCATGTACACACTCCTCATGTGCACACTACTCGTGTACATGCTACTCATGATTATTATTAGCGGTTGCTTTTGTTTTTTTACTTTTTGATTCATTATGTTGCTAAGAGATTCCCACCAACGAATACTTATATCGTTATTGCAGTTTTTTTAATATAGCCTAATTTACAATGCGATATATTTTGAAGCAAATTTCTCTTCGCTTAATTACAATAACGTAAATGTTATATAATGTCTTAATCCGTTCAATATCAATAAAATTGGCGCAAGTTGGTGACCGTATTTAGATAATGGTACACGTTTGTAAATAAAGATATGATAATTAATTATAGCGTTTAGCGAACCAAAGGGCAGTATTAAAATCTCTTGAATTGAAACGTTTTCTTCTCACATATCCAAAATCGGCAGCCCTTTCACTCTTTTCATTTAAATCTCTAAAAATCTCGAGATATCCAATACTTTTCTCTCAATTATCTCAAATTTATAATAGAGTATGAAATGCTTAATTCTCTTATTAATATGTAAATATAACTATTTTTTAAATCGGACAACGGGTACCTATTTTATTGGCTTAAAAAAATATATGTATATAAATAAACGTTAGTTAATTTTTAAAAATATGTAAAATGAAACTTTCGAATAACATTCACAAATATAAATACACAGTCAAATATTACCGCTATAGCATCATTATTATATTGCCAAAAATAAATCAATATAAATTTCCACTATGTATTTATATTTATATTCCTGTATTTATATGAAACTATGTATTTATATATTCTGACACTAAACTAAAATTACATAAAAGGGTATTCGTCCTTTTATTGTGTTAATAACGGTATAATAAACTATGACACATTTCCTAAGAGAAAAGTGGCGTTAATTTCCCAAAGTAATTGTTCATATTATATAGTAATGTTGAAAAATTACCTATATATGTACTTATCGTTTAAATTTTGTAAAGCTGTTTTTAAAGAAATCAGCAATAATTCATACTTAATAAAATAAAGCCGTTTGTTTCGCCTATAATGTATACTAGGTGGTAATTTCTATTTAAATATATCGTAACAACAACCAACTGCATCAACATAGTGTATTATTTGTAATTGACAATTTGGCTGACAATTTTTTTTATATCAGTCATATTCAAATTTGAAAAAAATAAATCGTCAATTATAATGAAGGCATAAGCTTTTGTTCAAAATTGTTGAATAGGCGAAATAGGCTGAAACTTGAAAATATATGTGTTATACACATTTTTGAAGTATGGTACCCCTCCCCTTCACCGAAGTAACCCTAATTATATATCGATTCACAAGAATTCCCAATAATACATCTTCCGTAACATTTTATTAATACATTTTTCAGTAGAATAAGCTGAACAATTAGGAGTTATTGACGTTCATGTAAAATCGATAAAAATAAATAATATATCAAAACATTTTTTAATTCCCAAAAAATTTACAATTCGCATTTTTCGCAAGTGACAGTTTAATTATCCCAAGTCCAGATACTTACTTACAAAATCAGTCAAGGCATACTTCTAAGTTATAAGATTTTATTTTACAAATTCATGGTAAAAATATTAAATAAACAATTTTCAAGTATCAAAAGTACTATTTTTTTGAAATTTTGAGATCAAGAAAAAAACGTTCCCTCTTAATATTTGTCAGATCATATGCTTAGTTTGTTTATCATCAATATGAGCCCGATGGTCTTTATATACTGTTGCCTGCGACATAGATACACAAATAACTGTAAACTGCTGCCAATGTACTGCTTTAAAAATATCTCAATTCTCTGAAGAATGTGATGTATATATGTGTGTGTGTGCAAGGTTGTGCAGCACATCCAAAACATGATATTTCCTGAAAAGCGTAAATTATTATACGTCGATAAATGCTGATATCCATTTTCCGATATAATTCTAGCATTCCATGTATGCTTGCAAACTTTTCCTGTTTCGAGTATGTTTGTGTGACTTGTATTAAATCGTTTCTCTCCATTCGTAAGGAATCTTTTTTTTCTTCTCCTACCTATACTGAAATCGAAATAGTGCTTGAAATGTTTTCTTTATCAGATCTACTGTATGCAAAAAACATGTGTATTAATAATAATAACTTACAATAATCGTTTCACACACTTTTTAGTGTATAACGTGTAATAATTGTATTGTATGCCTGTAAAGATGTCAACATATGCAGTTGTTATCTTTTATTATGCATATATTCAATTTAAATAATGCAACGTCCTATTATAGAAACAAAGTACTAGCAATTCCAATCTGGGTGCAACCATAGCATTTTATAACAGTTAGAATAATAAATTTATAGTTATAAACTAGGGAATACCTATGAAAGAATAAACAAAAAATATAATGAATATGTTGTTAGAAATGAATATCAATGGATATTGCAAATAATAAAAATCTGTATGCAGAAGAAACATGTGATATAAACCGTTTTTTGTAAGTTAATAATGCATCTGTTTCAGATAATAATTATAGCAATAAATTGAATTATTTAAATTTAATTGATTTTACTGATTTTATCAAATAAACACATAAGACTAATTTATAGATATAGTTAGTGACTTACGTTATATAAATATTTATAATATACATGTTCATAAAAATGATATGACTTTCACACATATAAGGGGCGAAAAACCCACTTAAAATTGTTCAAAATAAAATATCTTTATTATCCTAACTTTTAAGATGTTCCGATATAATAATTGTTGGACAAAAATTATATAGAATGTACATTTAGTTGTCCACGACTATATAAGATTGGAGCATCTCAAAAGCGCAGGATATAACGTTTAAATAGGCTAAAGTGGGTTTTTACTTGTTCTTATTGTTATTTGCGAATCTTGACACATGTATAATATCTTTGATTTATTAAACATTTTAAACAGTTTTATTTAAAAAAGTGTGTTACATTAATAATATAATACCTAACATAAAAAACTGTAACCTTGTCCATTAATTAAAAATAGATGTTAGGGGGGTTACATTACGGTTACATGGACTATATTATTATTATTTTCCATCATTAAATGCACATAATCGATTCCCCTGAAAAACTAGTTTTTTAAATCCTTGACGGGGTTTGGTTCTGATTTCCCTTTAGACGAATTATAATCAATGTATTGTTACCCACATTATAACAGCAGCAGACTACAGAAAAGCTCACTATTTGTTTGTCAGTATTACAACAGTTTAGCTGTTGTTTAACTTAGATTATTTTGGGGAAAATTATACATTTAAGAAAAAAAGTGGTGTCATATTTTGCTCATATTTTAATCTTTAAAGAGACTGCAAGCACTGAACATTAGCTCATAACAGTTGACCCGGGCCAATATTAATTTTAAATAATACTAACCTTATTTTTGCTGTTTTTATAAGTGGTTTTCTCTATGATTCCCACTTTTGTTAATAGTATTAATATGTATTGTTTTTTCTTTAACTTTTATATAAGTTTTTGGACAGGTGCATGGTTCTGTGGATATACATGCATGTGCCGATTATTAGGATAATAAATACTAAGTACAAATAACCGTCTGTACTATGTAGGTTACAAACAAATGTGAAATATCGATTTTTTTATATTCAGTAAATTCCGGAAGACCATATTTATAATTTTGAGGCACCTCTATTATAGATCTTTTGCCTTCAAGTGTTTTAATCGTGATATTTATTACTATGCAGATCAAGTAAGTGTGTTTAAAGTAATCGACTTTCATTCGGTTTATTTTATTTGTTTATATGAATTCCACAATTTAGTTATAAACGCCATGATTACAAAATAACTATCATTAAATAAAATCGATTGAAATCCAAATTCATTTAATATTGAAAAAACATCAACTGTGCAACTTACAAATAGTCTTTGTAACCATTTTGACTATAGGTTCATTTAATATATAGTTGTCAATAAAAAATTGATTTATTTTTTTAAATACTCTTATAATTTAATTATCTAATTATGTATTAATAAAATTGTACACTATTGTTTATCGATGGAAAAACTATACAGATGAAAACATAGAAATTCTAAGGCATGCTATTTTATGTAACATAAAATTCTAACTTACTTTGAGAGAAAAAAACTTTTTTGAATAATTATGTCAATTGAGTATAAATGCTCTGTCTTTAAATGCCATTGACAGGATTCTTCCCATATTTATGTGACTCCTTTTATGCCTTGATAGTTTCTAATTAATCTCAATGAGCCTAAGTGTACCGCTATACAATTAGCGATGCTGAATTCAACTTACAATTAAGTTAGGAAGTTAGAGATCAATCATGAATAATTTGATAAACCATTGGTTTTTAAAATCCGTGATTGACATCACATAGAAAATGTTAAAAGAGAAAGTTTTATTTACGAAAAGAAACTTTAAAGTTTTAATGTAAAATTTGTAGTTAAGAAATGTATGTTGTGTTGAATAAAACTACATATTATTAAAAAAAGTTACTAATCTAAATAGTACATGCTCTGTAAATTTATTATTGAGTAATATTTCGTTATTTACACGGTTATTATGAAATGTATATATAAATATATTCTTTTGAATATAATGGTTTGAATCACATAAATTGTTCATTTTCAATGCAAACATTTTGAAAATAGTCAATCTAATATAACATAATGATAAAAAGGTAGTTCATTTTCATAAAACAAAAACTTTGTCAATTATTTATTTTAAAAATAATGCAATTTGTGCTTTAAAAAGAATTATTCAGATATATTTATCATTTTTAAAGACTGGCTAAATGCGTACGTTTTCTACAATCTTCTAATTAAAAATATTAGGTATATTAGCTCTTGGTGACAACATGTATAATTAACCTTTAAATATGATCATAAATAAATTATATTATTATTATTATATCATACAGTCATAGATTACAACTATCAGAAAGTTACAATAAAGTTGTCATGCAAATATATATATAGTATAGGAAAAGTGGATTCGGCCCCTTTTTTAACGATCCAGATCACTATGGAGGATAAACACGTCAAATTCTTTCATTGGGTATGTCTTTTTAGGGTAGTTTCCAAGGACATCCAAAGTTGGTCTGATGACTCACAAATATAAGATCAATATTTTTATACTACTTACAAATATTTGTAAGTAGTATAACCTTAACAATTTAAATTAGTATATAATGACATTATAATCTTATAATTTTATTTTAAATATTGTTTTTAGACCGTTTTTAAAATTTTGAACAAAAAATGAGGGCATTCGTGATGTCATTTTTGTTTTTAGCCCATAACTTTTGATGTTTACAACTTATGACAACCAAACTTAGTATGATGACTCACCAACATAAGCCACACCTTTTATACTACTTTTTCTGTAAGTAGTAATAATTGATTTAATCAGCTGTAAATCACGAAAATGTCTATAACTTCATTAAATTTCAACCGGTTTTTAAAAAATTGACGCTAGCCCATATCTATTCTAAATGTCTATCTATTAAATTTCATTTTATTATATAAAAAATACATATATTTAGAAAATATTTTAAAATTATATATAATTTATACTACTTACAAAAAAAGTGGTATAAACGATTTGGCTTATGTTAGTGAGTCATCATACCAATTTTGGTTGTCATAAGTTGTAAACATAACAAATTATAGGCTAAAAACAAAAATGATGTCACGAATGACGTCATTTTTTGTTCAAAATTTTAAAAACGGTTTAAAAACAATATTTATAATTAAATTATAAGATTATAATGTAATTATATACTAATTTAAATTGTTAAGGTTATACTACTTACAAATAATTGTAAGAAATATAAAAATATTGATCTTATATTTGTGAGTCATCATACCAACTTTGGATGTCCTTGGTTACTACCCTAAAAAGATATACTCAATGAAAGAATTTGACGTATTTATGATCCATAATGATCTGGATCGTTAAAAAAGGGGGGGCCGAATCCACTCTTCCTATACTACATTTGAACTTAACAGTTGAGCTTAATCACCACCATCAATTCCAAGTTGCTTTCATTAATAAATATCACAATTTGCATACTAAAATGTAATATAGATATATGCACATAATACAATTACGGTCAACTCAGTTTTTTTGAGAACTATTAAAAATTGTTGAGCTGTGTAGAAATTATACGAGTATTTTTTTCTAAACATTTGATTTTGTATATATAGATAATAATCTTTAACAATTTTAAATAATTAAATTTAGGCATAATTTTTTAGTAATTAGTTATCGCAATATATATAAAATAAACGGGGTCAAATCATATATTTTAAAAATTTATATTGTCTTTTAACTTAAATATATTCGTGTAGAAAAATACAGAAATAATCAAACAACATCAACGGTAAAATAATGTTTAAATTATTTGATTTTTTTATTGGGATCGAATTTTTGAATCCATTAAATTGTGGTGTATGGTGTATGGAACCTTTTACCCTGATATTGGAAATGCACGCACTATTTTCCTATAATTACCATAGCTGTGTAAGGTTTTTGCCAATATAAATTGTTTAATTACTTACTTTTTAATCATATTCTTTTCTGAATTAAACAGGAGGAAAATACTATTATTGTTGCTTTTAAAAATATGTGTATACACGAATATGCGTAGTATATATATAGGGCTCTTGATTAAGTAATAGCAAAATGATTGCGAAAGCACCTGCATGTTTCCACGAAGTAAGAGAAACAATTGTTTAATTGCATTAATTATTTTACATTACATAAAACTCACTAATACTTTGAGACATTTTAACTATAATAGCAATAGTAAACGTCACACAAAATTAATATGTGTTTATAATTTGTATCTTCGAGATAGTTGTTATATTTAGAGTAAAATATAACATCTACTTTAATGAGCAAAATATTATCCGATGGAGATCGTTCTCACCCAACGACTCTCCACTGAATTCTGCTCAAGATTAAAAAACCCTAAAAATGTTAACTACTGATTATATGATACATTGATACAAATTAAAAATGATATGCTCACTATTATAATATCTTCGTTGATAATATCCTCAGAGACTGTTTGTATACATGTTAATTTTTATTTCATGCCGTTTATCATGAAAATTTTCAAATGAAATGTTGATGCAGTCTAAAATTAATAAAATAAGCAACTAACAATATATATATTTAATGTAAATTTGTCTTACAGTATAGTGAATAAATAATTTGCTATATATTGTTGGCTAAAAGTCATAAACAGTACACTTATATATGTTTTTATTAAAACTTGTATAGTCAATTTGAAACAACGAAAATGGTACTGGCCTCTTTTACATAATGAATAAATAATAGAACCACTTGAAGGGTAAAAAATATAATTTATAAAAAACACCCGGGCTCTCTTTCGAACCAAGTTCATAATCATGGGTACCCATGTACCATGTTTATTGTTTTTAATTAATAAGAAATTGTAATTTTTTATTTGGTTTAAAAATTGATAAGTGTAGCTAATTTATTTACAATATCCCATTTGTATCTGATGAGTGCGTTTGAGATGTTTGTATATGAGTAACTATGTTTAATTATAGTGTTCCAATTCTAATCGATATTCATTCGTTTAAAACTATGAATTATTGTATTTATCCTTCAATCAGTCGTCCCATTTTATTATAATATTATTATGCAGTACAAATTAACAACAAATGTTGATGCAAATTCATTTACTAAAACAAAATATACGATTTTGTTAAGGCTCAATTTTTTAATTGAAAGAAATTTCATGATTTTTCGAGTGCATTCTACAAACATTTCTATATATTATAAGCGAATAAATTGTGTAAAATTATTGCGTGAATAATAATGACACAATGTTAAATAATTACTTAATCGTATAAATACTTTGCTTTTATTTATCATAATATAATTATGAATGTTATTAAATATAAGTTTAATAAAAAAGACAACATCAAACGTGTTTACATTTTAGATATTAATTATATTCTAACATATAACATGTAAATTAATATATTGCGATATTCAAAAAACTAAAATATATAGGAAATTATAAATACTTTTTAATATATAATTAAATAGTTAAGTGAAATATTTAAAAGCGATTTAGACGGTCGAACCATATCATGGGAAAACAAAAAAGAAACGATTAATGACTTGAAATTTATAATAAACAATTTACTTCAAGCTGATTATCCATACAAACGGCTTTATTCATTATTTTTATCCTATAGTACAAAATCAACATCCCTAATCTTATTACTTTTAAGTAAAGCTGTGTTACCATGGTAACAAATAGCATAACTAGTGCACATATAACTTCAAAAGTGCTTAATCATGATTCATTTATATGCTTATAATTATCTTAGAAATATGTTTTCAAACTCTACTCTACGATATATAACCCGAATTGTTCTTTATTAATCAATTAAGCATTTTAATATATTATTTTTTGTATACTAGGCCTATGTAACGTAAATTGATTTTTATTATAAAAAAATCATTTCGTTATATATATATAATATATTAACATGGCAGAATAATATATACTTCACATAGTAAATGTGTTACATATTGAAAAGATTCGTAAGTATCGAAACGTTTACACTATCCCATTGACATTGTGATTTTTATAGTTTTTTGTAAAACATTAGCTATATGCATTATTAAAAAGGCACACGTCGACTATCCAGCTTATCTTAAATATATACTTGAATGTGTATCAGTCATATTAGCAAATCTGAGTGATTGGTTCAACACGCACAAAATAATGATCAGATATTTAGTTGTATACTATTTATTTGAAATTTTTCTGTCGCAATCTACGTTGTATTTATTTTAATTTTGATAATTTAAATTATTATTACCTATAAAAACATTGATAAATTACATTTTGAATTATATTTCAAATATTAAATTAGACCATGTACATAATAATCACTAATTCTTAATCAGCTAAAGAAAACTCTAGCTTCAATAATAAGTTTGGACTTTCCTGGTCCTACAGATATCGTTAAAACAGCTTCAGGTATCCTACAGGGAGATATCGGTACCCCCGGCCTATCTGTATATCCTGCTTCTCGACTCTGGACAATTCGTATCCCTAGCACATATAACTCTGGCAATTTTATTATCTGCTGAAGACGTAGAGCTCTATACAACCAGAACAACGTATATTACTGTAGGATCTAGCTTTAGACGATGATAACTAAGTCATAGAAGAGCGGCATCCCAAGTTGGATTATCTTTAAACATCTCCAAAACAGAGGTTCTCACAGTTCCAGAGTGCTTCTCAAATATCAGTTGCCTTGATCAGACTGGCATCACAAAGTATCTCATCAAATGTGACAAATTCAGATTTCTGAAAAAGTGGAAGGTTCACGCAGAATTTCCCCACTGAACTTGTATATTGACGGGAACTAGCCTGAGCAGCTCCAACATGTCTCAAAGGTATCCCTGTAGTTCAATCGAGATTTTAAACGATATTCGAACTGTTTCTTTTTATAATATAGAATCGTGAACTATGAGCAAAAGCATGAAACGTGAACTAGATCAATATTATACCCACGCACTCCAATCAGCTTTACTATCATTATATACAAAAGAAAAAAACTTTCACCCGTTTTAATTACTTTTACCGAAAAAACACGTTAAATATTGGCTGGCCATATTCGTTCAATCCGAAGACAACTGCTGGAAACCTCCGCATCGTGTCCTATTTTATCATTCAAAAGCCCCATTACGTCGCGGCAGAGAAAAACAGATACTCCTAACTCCATACTGGCACTTCATGCGAGATGCGTTATGCCCAAAAACGGAACACTTACGTGCAGCGACCTAAATCCATGATGGCTTACATTTATGACATTCAATATATTTTTTATATTCTTTATGCTTTGTCTCTTTATAAAACAATAAAATATTAAATAATTTTTTTGCGACTCATGCTGTTTATTAATTTTGAAGTGCCATTTCTAGTACTTTCATTTCACTGAATTGGGATGATAGCCTGAATAATTATTGTATCCGCTGCTTTGACTTGGTATTTTGTCGTCTCTAGGATCGATTGTTAAATATTTGAAGTTTTATATTTGTGATCTTTATTTCTATTTTATATGTCTTTTATTTATTTCCATTTCTATGTTTATTATTTTGTTGTAGCATAATTGAGAAGTGCAAATTTAATACTGCTGTCAAACATATCTGACACTCAACTTTCGACTGATAGATTGATGAATGATTCATATTTTATATGTCACAATCATAAAATGTATAAATAAATTAGTTCACGAAATAATCCTAATGAATATTCTAAATTAAATTGTTCATGAAAAGTTAAGTAACCGTTTGATATTATAATACAGTGTGTAGATTATTCATATAGTTGAAAATAAATTAAAAGTAAATTTTGACCTATATGTCTTATTCATTTCGTAAGCACTAAAAAGTACTAGAACTATCAAAGAAATTTTGATAAAAAATATGAAATAAAAATGTGGTTTGAAATATTATAAATAAGTGTTGACACGAGTAAAAGGAGAAAAGTTGTTGAAATTATTAAAATTTGTTGACATCTATATAGAGATCATTTCAACTGACCGGTTTCTACATTAATTTATTTTAATAAATTAATAAAAATATGTCATCAATTTAATAATTATTATTTAATATCATTCCATAAATATTTTTCAAACAATACTGAGTTATATTTCATCAAGTTAAAATAATGTCTGTGGACATAATAAATATTTGTCAGTTTTCAAATATTTGCAGGGTGACACACAGAAAATGAAACACAATTGACATTTTCCTGCAGTATCCAAAAAAACTATAAATTACGAAATTTACGCTTACGTATATTAACGACAGCATTAGAATTTCCCATTATATTACTTGTGTTATCGTTTTCATATTTACATCTTTTGCGATCAAATATATTTTAAATGATAGTCAAATTAAATTTGATCACATTTTTTCTGTGTCACCTTGTATCTGTGCTTTGTTTAGGGATTGAAATTAATACTTTTCACATTTGTTTTTACCAAACTGTGTTCATTGTCGCATGCGCAAATATATAGTTTTAATATAATTATTCTGATATTAATAGTCAGTGTAATGCGGCAGTTCAAATTGAAAATTAGGTGTCTAGTACTGTAGTTGACTAAAAAATAATAAAAGAAAATGGATATTATTTAAAACATTTTATACATTGCAAAGGGAATAAAAATAAATAGTATGTTATGTACCTACATTACTATAAAATGTATTTGTTTTTTAATTCATATATCATTGTTTCATTATTGCATTCTATTGTTTGAAAGTCTATTTCTATATATATTATTGCTTTGCTCTTAAATTTCTTAATAAACATAATTATTCGCTAGTTTTGAACCTCCTCAATTAGTCCTAATTTTAAAATAAAAAAAGCAACTTTGCATCAAGTTCTGAAGTGTGCTAGTTAACAAGTTTGTTGAGAACATAGAAAAAAATTAGGAATATTTCTAAGAAAAAGACCTTGGTACAATCTTCATTAAATGTGGTCAAATTCAAAGATTAACTTTGCAAACAAACTAAATAAACATATCTAATTTCAAATTATTATTTGTCCAAGAGTAGACAAACAAAAGCAATCTCAAAAATTTCGATAATGCAATATAAATTTGTCCATCAAAAAAACGTCATACTGAAGAAATTTAGATAACTGTGAGATGCGATTATAGATAAACTGGCCGACATTAAATAACTTTCACATTCATAAACGCTTTTTACTTATGGAGAATATAAAATATGATTTTCAAAAATATTTTACAATTGCAATAACTAAATGCTTATATTTTATATTTTTTAAAATTTTAGTATGATAACGACAACCTTGACCACATACAAGTTTTAAACATTCAAATAAAGTTTCAAGAAAATTGATGAGCTTATCTTAACAAAGTGTCAATGATGTAATCAGTTGCAATAGTCACACATTTGATCAATTAACGATAAATAGTTGCTTTAAATGATAGCAGACTTACACTTTAGCAATAGAATACACTTTTATTATAAACATAGTTTGTTTGTGACATGTTTAGCATTTTATAAAAGTATTTAAGCATTTTTATATATTTTTTATTAATGAAATATACCCTGATTACATTACAGAAATGCTTATTACATCACAGTAATTTTTTTTCTATTTATATTCCGTTTAATGTATCCATAGATTATAGATTTTCATACTTTTGTTACTTTTGCTAAAATCGTACATTTGAATTGCCCGCTTGATTTGATGACGCATAAAGTTTGCCAGGCAATTAAAATATTTCGATTGTAATTGTATTTACTCAGATTTAGTCAAGAATTTAAATTAAAACATATAAATTAATATAATATATATAATTCAAATAATATTCAATGAAATGTAAATTAAAAATTGTGTTGGGCATAGTTTTATGCATTATCATACATGGCAAAATTTGAAGTTCTGAAATAAATTCCTAGTAGATGGCTATAGTCGTCAGTAAATATCAAAATATTTGCCACATTATTCAATGATTAAATGATTAATAAATACATATTACTATTTGAAACGATTCCAAATTTAATAATGCGTATTACGTACGTTAATAATACAACATTATATTACAAATTAACAGCAATATTATTTTTCCACACATTAAAATATATTTACATTGGTGGAATGTGTACAATTACTTCATTAATTCGTTATGTCGATTGCACTTCACTTTGCAGATTATTTTTGAAATTGTAAAAAACGTTTACATAAATTTTAATTGAAATGTTTAAAACGGATTTTTTAAATCAATATTTAATTAATTTCTTTCATTAATTTTTAGACTAATTGATAAAATTAACAAATGTTTTTTAATAACAACTTGTGCATTTTTAACGCAGCAAAAACAATGAGAAAAATAATATCTGACTGTAAAAAATTGATATCATGTGTTAATTTCTCTTTGAATTCTTTAACATATTCACATTTTTGCATACATATGCAGTTTTTATGTTTTTCAATAGATAAAAGTTTTCATGAATATTGAATATTTTATATCTCTGCTCTATGTGGAGGTGATGTTATTGTTTCAATAAAATGATAATTTCAATATGATTGATTGCTTTTCTCATCATTATTTGAGTTCTGTCTTCCACAAATGATAAATCTGTCAACGAACTTTGTTTTTTTATTATTTTGTCTGTTACTGTTTAATTTTGTTATTTGTATTTGGGAAACTTCACAAACTTGGAATTTATTTAATTTTAAATTTTTTATGAATTTTGATTTAATATTTGAAATTATAATAACAAAATCAAAGTGAGATAAAATAAACTAAACTATTCAAGCGCATGTTACTGCTTATTTAAACATTTTATTTGATTAAATATTTTAATATTATATTTAGTAAATTTTTACTAATTATTCACAAATAAATTTTATGTAAAGGATACAATAAGATAATTATCAAATGTATAAATTACCAATCCGAATAGAATCCTCAATTTTTTTATCAAACAAAGTCCTAGTTATTAATTTTGAAATAGTACTAAATGTAATATTTATAAACTATACTTAACTATATTAAAATAAAGACACTCTGTTAATACTTGACAAGCGTATTAGAGAACGTATATATGCACTTTCTCTTATTAAAATGACCTTAACATTGCTACAAGTGAAGCCAACCCATACAGAATGTATATAGTATGTATATATATACATACATTTTTATAAAAAGGTTACACTTCTAGGAGGGTTAGAGGGTTACAGTGGAATTCTTGGGTAATATTTGTTGAACGAAGCGAGGACATAGTCATGGTCTTGTGAATTGATGATCGATAGGAACGCTAGTTTAACGTTATGTTAAATACAATCTTTACACTATCTTGGCAAATTGAGTGAAGATGAAGCTAGTTGCTAAGAAATATGTCATATGACTATTAATATTTGAAGTAACTTTCATGTATATCAGGGTGTATATTAAGGAATCTAACTGGTGAATATTGTATATTTGAATCTTTGATACGAGTGAGTGAAACATATAGCGGGGGAAGATGTTTGGGGATGGAAAAGACAGTCACGCTGGTTTTTCTATGCGTATTCGAGAACTTGGCTCCAAGTCACAAAGGTGAAAGAGAGAGAGAGAGAAAATTGCTGAGAGAATTGCTACGAGTGTTTTCCAAAAAGGTGATGATGTATTCCTTTTTGCTATCAATCCTATAGCTTAAGAGGAAAAGAGGGAAATGAACCTCACAAGGCGAAAAAGAGAAAGAACGAGAGGAAAGGATCGCTCCTCCTGCCTGATTTGTTTGAGCTCTCAAGACATTCATAGCGAAGGAGTATTTCATGTTCTTCCAGTTCCTCCAACCGGCCATTGATCGCGCACGCGTCCCCCTGACAATTTCCGCTGCGCGCAATTGTTGGTGGCTTACGTTTACACGGAGCTGTATTCAAACGTTAGCCTAGATAGGTTGCCGATCTCTGTACTACCTACATCCTCTCGCCTTCCCTGTTCTTCCTTTCCTGTCATGTTTGTACAGTTGCGACCAATATAAGTTGATTCGAGTGTGAATGCGTTCTTACCGTGGATGCCCGCATGGCCGAGGACCTCGGTTCGGGTGGCCCACGTATTCAGATCTCCTCCTCTTACGCTCTTCCATCTCCCCCCTTTTCTTCCAGACTCTACAGCCGTGTGGGAGACGAGGACTCCGGGCAGAGAACTCGAAGCGCTTCGGTCAGTGATTACGACCTTGAGCGGGCCGTGGTCAACATCAGCGGACTGCGCTTTGAAACACAGATCAAGACACTTAACCAGTTCCCAAATACCCTTCTTGGAAATCCTCAGAAACGAAACAGGTACTACGATCCACTGAGAAATGAATATTTTTTTGATCGGAATCGGCCCAGCTTTGATGCAATATTGTATTTTTATCAAAGTGGAGGACGACTCCGAAGACCAGTTAATGTCCCAATTGATGTGTTTGCTGAGGAAATACGTTTCTATGAACTTGGGGAAGAAGCCATAGAAAAGTATCGTGAAGACGAAGGTTTTATTAAAGAAGAGGTCAAAGTACTTCCAGAGAACA
Source organism: Coelogynopora nodosa (assembly GCA_034780555.1). NCBI lineage: Eukaryota > Metazoa > Platyhelminthes > Proseriata > Coelogynoporidae > Coelogynopora > Coelogynopora nodosa. Next base: position 24,785 of record JAUZND010055998.1, read on the forward strand.
ATTTTCAAAGAAAAGTATGGCTTCTTTTTGAATATCCCGAAAGTTCTTTACCGGCTCGTATGATTGCGATTTGTTCTGTGTTTGTAATTCTGCTATCCATTGTTATTTTCTGTGTTGAAACATTGCCTCACTTTAAGCATTATCATGTAATTAATGCGACTGACAACGAGAGCTTACCAACCATTGAAGAGGATGATATTCCCCAATTTACTGAACCCTTTTTCATAATCGAAACGGTGTGCATAGTATGGTTCACTTTTGAACTACTCGTCCGCTTTTCTTCATCACCAGAAAAACTTGTATTTTTTAAGAATATAATGAATTTAATTGACATTGTCGCCATAATTCCTTACTTTATTACACTCGGAACCGTGATAGCCGACGACAGTAAGAGTCAAAATCAGGCGATGTCCCTCGCTATTCTACGTGTTATACGACTTGTGCGAGTGTTTCGGATTTTTAAACTTTCCCGCCACTCAAAAGGCTTACAAATTCTCGGACAGACCCTCAAGGCATCGATTCGCGAGCTCGCTCTCCTCGTCTTCTTCCTCATCATCAGTGTCATCCTATTCTCCAGTGCCGTCTACTTCGCTGAGGCCGACGACGACAAGTCCTACTTCAGGAGCATCCCAGACGCCTTCTGGTGGGCAGTGGTCACTATGACCACCGTCGGCTATGGCGACATGCGTCCAGTGACTCCCTGGGGTAAGCTGGTCGGCTCCCTGTGCGCCATTGCCGGCGTGTTGACCATTGCTCTCCCGGTACCGGTTATTGTTTCCAACTTCAACTACTTCTACCATCGCGAGTCGGAGAACGACGACAAGCAGACCTACGTCCACGTCCAGAGTTGTGCCAGCTATCCCAGCAGTGCCAAAAACTCGATAACCTCCCGGAATTGTTCGGAAGTTGGGGATCACACAGCCGAGGACTGTCTTATTCTCAAAACGGATATCGGTGGAAACGGTAGCGGGGTTAACAGTGGAATTACCGGTGGTGGTAAGCAGGCCAACAACACCAAATACCATCATCATCATCTAAGTCAGTCCAACAATACGTCAACTATTGAAACGGATGTATGACCCGCAGCTCAATTTTATAAACAATGGTGCAGTTAATTAATTGGTAAGTGTTATCACTTTTTTTAACAAAATTTTGTACTATTAATATTTTTTTAATGATTACATATATATATATATTCTGTGTTAACCTTTTACACAATTATTTGCTGATTGTGGAGTGAAATTACAATAAAAATGGGCTTTATAGAATTTATGCAGAAGTCTAATTTTAAATGTTATTATAACACTTAAAAAATAATTATAATTATAACAAAATTATAATATAGTTCATAGTTTTTTCTTTAACTCTAAATAAAATAGGTATTCTAATAAGTGTGACTACTGAATATTCTGTTCTAAACATTTCTAAACATTTCTAGTTAACTCAAATGTTACCATCATTTGGGAAAAATATATGAAATTGATGTATCAAAATATTACAATATAAAGGTAGTGTATCGTTATAATTTTATAAGAAACGGTATGACAACATTTTGTTTGATATTCATAATTTGTGCAAGCTAGAAATATGAAACAGTATAATAAAAAATGCTAACTATATTGGATATTTATACGACTATCGAATTGTTAAAAACATATAGATGTTGGACACAAATCACTCTCTCACATTTTATTTTACAACTGCGGATAGATAGGCATCATACTTTGAAAAAATAATAGTTCAAGGTTTTCTCAGTAGTAGAACAATTATTTATACTACTTTTTTATACGAATATAGCCGTCTTTAACGGGTAAATTATAGTTATCGAACTGGCCATAATTCTCAATAACAAAAAACAGATAACAACAATGCCGAATATCATCTTCATAATAACGGATTCGTTTGACGGGTAAGAATTTAATTGATCGCAAATTACCATGAAGCCAGACAGGAGAACTTTTCTACTAAACCAATTGGTTGAAGACAAGTGTGCTACCAATTGAACTAAACTGTCCATAAAGCTAAGCTTCTCAAATCAGAGGATTAATGTCTCGAAACTAGTATAGTAGGCCTACCCCAGGTGGCTTCGTGAAGCTTTCGTTAATTCACATTCTTGGCTGTAAAACTGTATTATTAAGTTTCATGATTTTTAGCACAGTAATGTAAATATACTATTGTTGAATTTTATAAAAAATTTAAATACCTATAATTTAAACGTTATTAAAATTATATTATACGGCTGGGTGGACAGACTAAACAGACTAAACAGACTAAACGATCTAAACAGACTAACATTTAAACGTATCACCAACTTCTAAGCGGACTAACCTTATGGAAATAAAGACGACACAGCAATTCCCACAAACTGGAATAAGGTTAGCACCATCAACTAATGGACTAATGTCGAAAGCTATGTCAAATATCATACTAGTGTCTAACAGGATCAAAATCGACACCGTCAAATACAGGACTAACGTCGGCACTGAGAAGTTCTGACATTTGTCCCGTGTTTCAAGTGTCAACCAAGGTCCTGTATATGTATTCTTTTTAGACGCATGTATTGTGCTTGAAGGTGTTCACATTAATCCAAGCTCATGTGAATGATATCTGTCGACGTTAGTCCTTTTAGTCCTATATTTGAATTTGTCGACTTTAGACCACATTCTGCCGTTTCATATTGCCGATGTCAGTCCGTTTAGACATCGGTCCGCAGGCCCGTCGCTGGGGAGGGGCGTGGGATGCAAACGCACCTCCCTCCAGCTAACAAAAGGTCACCTCAAAATAAAGTTGTTATCAATATAATATAGTCTCTTTCATGAGATGTGGGACTTTTCACAAGAATTTGACATCTGGCTTCTATAGGTAATTAATAGACATATTAGTTTGGGAGAAATAAACAACAAATTACAAAACATCACTTACGAACTATTGAGCAGCTTGAACAATTGAAATATTAAAAAATACATTTTTAAGGTCATATTCTTGTAAAACAAATGCACCCCCTCCTCAGAAAAGCTATCTACGGGCCTGGGTTTGTTTAGATGTTAGTTCGACTTTCAGTATATTTGCAATTAATTTGTTATACGTATTTTCAATTATCGATGTTAGTTTTTTTTTTACATTATTCTGGTATGCTTTGGAGGGGATATAATAATACTATATAACCTATCAAATTCTGAATTCCTTGCTGATGATATATTTTCATTGCATATATAGCCTACGTTTCATTTTATTATGTCTATCATATTGAGTTAAGCCTATTTTAACATCGTAAAATAATTTTAAATTCATAATATTCATGTCGAAACAAGTTACTGCATGTATATGGTACTTTAATTGTGAGTTTGTAAATTAGTAGGTTTTTCTTTCTACGAATGTAGATTTTCGTTCTGTTTCAATAGAATATTAAATACAATTAAAAATAATTTTATATTTTATTAATAGTTATACATTTGTTGTATATTTAAAGTTTTTCACGTATAACTTACTAAATGTAATCATTTATCATTTGTACTTTATCAATTTATGATCAATCATTCTTCAATTGACATTCACGAATATTTAAGAGATTTGATTTAACATAATATATTTATATTTAATTGATACAGAATATAACGTGTCTTTTAACTTGATAATCTACATTTTTATCACATATCAATTTATATAAATATATATAATATGTATATACTTTTTAATAAAATGGATGCATTTATGGTTTCATTTACTATTTGTTTAAATATAATTAAAATATTGTATAAATTCGATAAGATTATTTTAATTTTAAATAAAATTGAATCATGAAGAATCCTGTAAACCAAAAAATCAACGGAAAAAGTTATTTAATTTAATATAGTGTTTGTTAATTTTCATTAATTGTTTTTTTAGTCAGTGTTATATTAGCAGCCCTATTCTGTATTTTGTTAGTATTGTATTCATTATTTATCAAGCGATATTTTTAATTAAAAAAGAGATAAGCCATTCATTATAAAAGACCATAATCCATTCATAAAATGCTTAATAGAAAAAGCTGCATTTTTGTTAAATACTACTTTGTTATCTACGATAAAGTATTTTGTCTGACACAAATCTGAATTCTTCTATAATACTGTCTGTCACTTTTTGAGTGTTTTTATAGTATTCTGTAAAGTGATTGTTATTTTGTTTTTTGCTGAACACATTTTTTAATTAAAAAAAACTTGTACTAAACTAAACTGTATAAAGGACAGTTATACAAAATTACTTTTCCAACGAATAAAATTTTAAAAAGACCGTTATCGATGTTTTTTTGGAAAATTCGCTGTACCGAATGGAAAAATCGTTAGTGTAAATTAAATTTGTTGTTGTAGCTTATGTTGACAATTTTACGTTTTGGTTTTATTCTGTTTATGTTTTATCTGTTTATTGAAAATATTTGACTTAAACGTATAAGTATTAAAATAGCTTCGAGAGTGAATTTTGATGTGAATTAATACGAAGACACTAATTTTACCAATTAATTAAGGATCGAATAATAATAACAATAATATCACAAAGCAAAAGTGTAAATATTTTAAATCAATAAGATTAAGTAGAAACAAAAAAATTAAAAAGTTTTAAGCATTCTAATTAAAATACTTTTGACATATTTCGGTTAAACTATAACCTTCCTCAAAAAACGAAAACAAACAGTAAACAAAACATACTAAAATAATACAGACAGAATCACCAACATCAAAATGAAGAAAACAGTCATACTAAAGGAAGAACCAGATTTAGACAGGAAAAGAATACGGGCAGGAACAATAGATTTTGTATGGTCAGCAGAGATTCATTAATGGCAAATTTGTAGTTATTATTTTCCGCGTCCATTATAGAAAAAGATTTTTTAATTATCCAGGGAATATAAAGCACAACAACACCATCACAAGCGGCTCAATGTTCTTTTATATGACCTGTTTGTTGATGCATTTAATATTTGGTCACATTTAGTATATTTAGTATATTTAGTCACACTTAGAGGCACTATTTCTCAAATTGATCTATACCTGTGTTTGATCGTTTGAAATGTTCAGTATATAGCTACCCAATTCTTAATAATCTTTCAAATAATCTGTATCAAATATTATATATTAAAATATATACTTTATGATATAAAACGTTATTCAAAATGAGCTAGAAAAGCTGTCTTTAAGGATATCAAATATATAGTCTGCATCGAAAAGGATATGTTCAACTTTTAAGCTAAAAGATTAATTGATAACTTAAATTATTACTTACTATACTTTCTGATTTATGTTTTTATTTATGATACCTAATAACTATTACGACATTATCAATGGTTAAAAATAAACTAAAAACAGATTTCCTAACTTTATTTTCCCCACTATATAACGTATTTTAACTAGAACATATTTGTTGCTAAATAGATGGTTAACCAAGCGTTTCATTAGAGAACAAAACATGAAATATTTCCAATCGCTGTAAAAAACTACTTCATAGTGTACTAAGTTGACTTTCAAATATTACATGTTAAATGCTCGTTGGTCCATTTTCTGGCTAAATATGATTCTAAAAGCGTCTCGTGTTGCTAGTGTTAAGAACCACATTTTTTGTGTTTAGCTAGTTTGACTTTATAGTACAACAGAACTCAGTAGCAATCGATTTTTTTATCAACATATCCTAGCTTTAAAAAATTAACAATAGTTAGTATATAGTTGAATATTGTACAGCGTTAACTAATCCTACAGATTACATTAATAATAGTTTATTTTGTCGAAAATATTATTACAAATTGAATTAAAATCAATTATTTTAAAATGAATCGTATTTTCGTAGTTAGTGATCTCTAACGTCGTAATAAACAACAATATCCTACAGATCTAAATATATTACGCAAAATATTCTCAATAGTGCAATACAAAGAATAGATATCGTATATCATTTTAATTAAAGATAGCAATAAAAATCATTCATATAATAAACATTATGCAGTACAATTTGTGCTTATACCACAAGAAATTGTGGCTTACATTGTACCTTATTTGTAACTTGCATGTACCTTTAAAGTTACTACATATAGAAATAGCTCTTAAATATATACATATAATTATTTATTAGTTAAACGACGTTTCTCACGTTCTCACTTCATTGTTTAAAATGTTATGTTTCATTTAAAAATCAGACATCTAAATATTTATTGTGGGGGGTAATTTATATATTTATAATACTTTTATATTTGAATTTATTTAAATTAAATTATTATACTGCTTAAATTAAAATGCTTATATATTTTAAATATTTAATATATATATTTACATATAATTATAAAGGTTTTATATTTTGTATATTGTTATATGAAGCTTGATATGAAATGTCCCGCCATGATGAGGTCAAATGAATAGGGAAAAACGATGTTTCAAATTAGCTTTGCAATAATTATGACTTAATTTTAACTTCATTTAAACTTGTTTTGTGAGAGTTTACATTTTGAAATAAATTAATCTTTTGCGAATATGATCAATCAATCAACAAATTAAACATGTCATAACAATCACACAAATGATATAAATTGAAAGGGATTGTCGACTTTTCCCTTTTCACCTTTTTTATATATATTCTACAGGGATGATGAGTACTACACGTTTATTCAAAATATAACAATATAAATAAATAAGCTACTCTTTGCAAAATTGATCTTTAAAAATATTTAAAAAATTAAATTTTACTTAAATATTAGTTATACGTTTTCAATACTTTGCGAATATAATTCTTATTAAATTGACAAATATTTTTTTAATGTATATATATATATATTTAAATCAAAACTTTATAATCTTATTTTGCTTTGTCAACTAAAAAATAATTATATTCTAAAGTTTGTACCTATATCCTTACTTAAGTATAGTATCGTATAATATATAATATTTTTTAGCGGTTGTTTTTGCAGAAATGAATCTATTTGTATATTTTATTGCATTTTTAATATCAATATGATCATTGTTTCTTACTATCTTTAGAACTATTGATTATTATTTATAAGCTGTTTGTCTCCTTATATAAAACTAACTCGAATTTATAAGCTAGACAATTTCCGACAGTCCAGAAAAAAATCTATTCTACATTCAGAAACAAAAACAAGTATGATCTTGTCTAAGATTCAACAAGAACACCTAAGATGTATGTTTATGTAATAACTACCATCTCGTCTCAAATATAAAATCCGATTTACCAGAAAAAAATATAAAACAGCTCACGGTTGAATGTGAAATATCTACATATAGTTAAAAATTATGTGTCTGAATAGTAAATAATCAATAATTAAAACTGTTATGTTATACATTTTAAACGCATAAATATATATAAATATATTATAGATAAAGTTTTAGAGTTACAGTCTTCAAAAATCAGGACCGAACTTGATCGGAAATGTTTGTTCTATGTTAACTGATATCAAGGAAAATTATTCTTTCAAATGAAATATATAAAAAGAATGCATGTATATTGGAAATATATCTATAGAAAAGTATCTATAAAAAATAACTGAATTATTATACAGTTTAATTTTTTTAGATTATTAAGTAACTTTAAGTAAATTACAATGCACTCCATTCCATTCCACCCCAAAATTATACCACCACAATACAAATCAAAATTAAAATTTCGAAATAGCCAGACATTTTCAAGGTGATTGTCATGATATATAGTTAAAAAATGGAATAATAACAAGTTCATTTAAGGAAAAAACAACAATCAGGAGAGAAGTGCAAAATATATTAATAAAATATAGTTAAACATAAATGATGTATTATACAGTCAAACCACAAATATTAATTTAAAATATGCATGTTTAAAAATACGAACAATAAAACTTGTACTCTAAAACAAGCAAGTCAAACCTGTAAATATAAAATACTGCCAATCAAATCCTAAATAGGTAAAAACTTAACCCTTTCTCAAACAATGCAATCTAAACAGTAGGAATCTATCTCATCCATATAATAAAAAACTGCTAAATTATTTTACTTATTATTAAGAAATGATATATCGCGAGTAATTGACCTTATTAAATTCTTTTAAATTAACATGTTAAAAAGTGATTCAAAATAGATATAAATGTTCAAACCGGTATATGTCAATTATTTTCATATATTTTAAACCTTTTTATTTAATTTCATAAATAAATTCATTGAATCCGTAGTAAAATATATTGAATTGTAAATTAATCAAATATTTAATTAATTTAACAGTCTTATATTTTTTCGCAAATTTAAAAGTGTCACATAATATAGTAATGTTATAATTTGTAAATTTAAATCTGTGAAATCAATAAATAATTAAATAAACAAGTATTTAAAAATAGGATTTTATAATTTTCACGAATAAATAGTACTTAATAGCATTAAGAAGTAGACCTAATAAGAAAATATAGTTGATTATATCAAATTGTTTTATTCTGTGTTCGTTGTTCTACATAGTTTAAAACACTTATACTAATTAATTTTTATTGATAATTTTAATTAATAAATAATTTAAATAAATAACTATGTTATTTTAAAATAATTTATATAATTTATTATTTTATTTTATTAACTGAGCTTTACTTTATTAACTAATATTGTCGAAAATATAATTTAATATATTATTTGCTGATAAATAAAACAAAAACAATTAAAATACTATATCATCCCAACTTAACAATGAGAGTAATTATTCCAATCACCGTGGAATTAAATATATTTAAGGACTATAATTAAAATGTACTTAAAAGTCCAAAATCTATAATCTTTTACCTGTTCACTTGTTAGGAATACATTAGCATCAAACGCAGACTATAATCTCAAACGTAAACTGAAATTACCATTTTGCCTTTAACATACTTTATTTAACGTGAACTTCCTGGATCTATAAGTAAAATTTACAAAACTGCAAATAATTTAGCAGTAGATCTCAACATTGTTACGTAATAATTGATGAAGAAATAAAAAGGCAATATGTGCGCAGCTGTTCAATTATTTGTCATATTTTGAAGAATTTCAGCCTTGGTTTCAGTCGTGAAGTCTGTGAAAATGGGTGAAAATAGAATAAGAAGTAAGCACTAAGCGTAGAACCTGTACAATAGGGATGTAGTGAAAGTACAAACTTAAATATTTAAGATAATTTTCTTTTTAACTGACAATATCAAATTTAAGTGAAATCCGTGAAACAGCATCTGAGTCATATTTATAATCATTACATGTTATCGTAATATGATGAAAATGATATTCTCATAAATAAAATAGAATAATCTTGGAAAATGAGTATTTTACTATATTTCATTCTTTACTTCGTCATTTTAGCAATACGTCGTTTTTTAAACAAGCAATTTCTTGTTTATAAATTTAAAACATAATACCTTTACTTATAGTCACTATAGGACCTATACATGCATATACAAATACAAAACTAACTATTTTAAGACGAAATATTAATATTTTGTAGCTATTTGGAAACATTACTAATACAAAGTGAATAGTAGTTTATATAAATAATATCGCATATAAATGTTAGGCGTATACAAATGTTATCGGCAATCTGTCAAATCTGACAATGTTCAAAATGCCCATAGGCACTTTGAAATAAGCAAATATAGGGAGTGTGCAAATTGCCTGCTATCTAGTTTTATGTGTTAATACAATAATCAGTGTGCAAACTGCCTGCTATCTATGTAGTTAATACAATAAGCAGTGTGCAAACTGCCTGCTATCTATGTAGTTAATACAATAATCAGTGTGCAAACTGCCTGCTATCTATGTAGTTAATACAATAATCAGTGTGCAAACTGCCTGCTATCTATGTAGTTAA